>UELX01001048.1:0-52577 GCA_900480035.1 Eupelmus urozonus
TATCAACAATTAATTATTATCAATAATGCTAAGGCCAATAAAACTAGAAACGTTTTTTCTACTGCTTCCCCTTAAAGTATCACCACAGCCAGGCCCTCCTACATAAAAAAAAATGCATAAAAAAGTAAGAAAGATAAACTCCCGTCCCTTTTTACCTCTCCGTCATGGCGTAATATAAAAATTTCGCATGTAAAAGCATTCCGAGAGCTCAAAAAATAAGTGACAAGAGAAAAAGGGAACGAGTTTAAGCGGCTTCGCGGGCTCGCCTCGGAGGAAACTGAATTCCGCTTTTCCGGGGCCGCGCGCACACCCAGAGCACCGCGACCCTCTTTACCACCCCCTCCCTCGCCTCCTGTGTGAAATATTGCCTGCCGTCGCGCGGGAGAGAGAAAGAAAGACAGGCCGTTATCGGCGCGCCGTTATATTTTCCAGGGCCAGCAGTCCCCTTATTTACCTTTTCACCCAACTCTCTATCTCTTCGCTTATTTATCCCGCTCGTCGCGCGTCTTCATCCGCGTCTCGCTTTCCTCTTTGTCCGGCTTGCTCTAATCTCGTTTGGCAGGGCCCGCGCACTTTGCATCTTGATGCCCGCGTCTCTCTTTCGCGCTGGCTGCGCGCTTAATGGACTTTAGCGCGGGCGTATAATAAAGGAGCGCGGCGGTAATAGATTGAAATTTATTGCCTTTTTATCGCGGCCGAGGGAAAAGCTTTTCCGATACATGCGCGAGATTTTTTCCGATTTTCAGAAGGCCGCTGCTTTGAAATGCGGATTCGGAATCGGCGTTTCTATTTTCCGATACGTAAGGCGCGTCTGTTTAGCAAAGTATCAGGTGCGCGTGTATATGTGTCAATATA
The DNA here is from genome assembly GCA_900480035.1 of Eupelmus urozonus. Taxonomy (NCBI): domain Eukaryota; kingdom Metazoa; phylum Arthropoda; class Insecta; order Hymenoptera; family Eupelmidae; genus Eupelmus; species Eupelmus urozonus. The sequence continues at coordinate 856 of UELX01001048.1, forward strand.
CGCGGGAATATACGACGTGGATATTTCCGAAAGTGACAAAAAAATCTTTGGGGATGTTATTCGTGGTCATGAACGAAAAATTGCCGCTGTTGGCGTACGCTCGTTTCTCCAGTTTTTTGACAAATTAATCCGTTTCGTATTCGAGAACCGTCGCGCGGCGAGATCATCAATCAAATCAAGACACATTCGTCATATTCTCTCTTCTCGCACAGCGCGAAAAAGTCGGATCCAGCGAATTTTTGGAACTTCCACCTCTGGCTCTTGCTTTCTCACTTTTTTTTTTTCAAGGATCCCACCTTCTTTTTATACGCACATTACCTATCTCTCTTATCTCGTTCGCTCTCTTTCAATATATTTCGTTTGCTCTCCATCTTGTTCCCTCCTGGGAGCTGAGGCACACGAGAAGGGCGAACTTGGCCCGTGTACTAGCCCGAGGCGCTCGAAGGCTCCTTCTCGATTCTACCAGTAGCTTTCCATCTCTTCTCCTTTCCTTTCTTGCTTTCACTCGCTCTCTCTCTCTCTCCCTCTCTCACTCGCTTTCTTTTGCCCCCTTGGCCGCTTTTGATTATCCAGAGTATTTTGAGCTTTCTGCTCCCGTTCCCATAGTCCTCTCTTACTCCAGAGCTCTGGGTATCGGTGTGAGTGTTTTATGATTTTTTTTCGCTTGGTATTTGTGCGACGCGTGGGTGTACGGAGCCAGACGTATAAACGCTAGCGCACGATGGAGAGAGAGAGAGAGAGAGGGAAAAAAGGGAATTTAATGAATTTTACGCCGCGAGCGTCTTCTTTACGATTCTTCCGAGCGTGCGTGAAGTTATTCCGCGCAGTCGTTTGCTTCCTCTCCTTACCCGCTGCAGTTTCCGTTCTTTACTCTCTTTCTCTCCTTTCTCTCTCTCGGCTCGTTTCTTCTTTTTGCGAGAGTATAGAGAAATATAGGACGGAGATTTTCAAGGGAGCCGAGTGCGCGGTGCCCAGTTTGAAAGGGTCGACGCGACTGAATGGGAAAATCGATGAGAAGCCGAGAGAGAGAGACTTGGGAAGAGAAAGAGAGGAGAGGAGCTCGTGATTTCCATTGTGGATTGATGAAGTTGCGAGAATTCAGCGAAAGTTTTCCGTGCGTGACTGCCCGGGATATCGCGCGCTTATGATTAATATTTTCTCCCTCTGAGCTTCCTTCTTTTTCTTGCTCTAAAATCCATTTAGTCATGGTCTATTTTCTTCATCGAGATCTTCATCATACAGCGGCTGGATTATCATTTTTCCGAATAAACGGATAAGTAATTCGACAATAAATGCTTTATTTATTATGTCGTGTCTGATGTGTCTTTATTAATTATATTTATGATCTGCGCTGGAATAGATGACATCCTTTTAACTTATGGTTAGACTAAAGATCTCAAGTTCTTTCAGAAGGTGCTAAGATTTCTTACCACAATATGTAAGCTTTGAAAACTTATGCCACTATTTTTTGGAAATAAAACTGCCGATACTGTTGACTCAGTATTGGAAGCAGTGTGAGCGCATGAATTAGAAAGATTAAACCGGCAAACTAAGTCATGCACACGTTCGTAGTCTAATCTCTCCATTATTGAATCAACCACTTGATCATTTTTGTCGGATTTTCGCCTGAATAAAAGATCAAATTACTTTTTAAAATAAATCTTTTTATCCCCTATATTGGTACTTTCTGAAACAATGTGACTATTTTGATCTTGCAATAAAACTGACACTTTCTTTTTATAATATTATCCCTCCTGACTTTACAATATGTAGACCTGTGCTTTTGATCTGATTTGGTATTCCGACAGGGAAATAAAGTTTTCAGACATGCCAGGCTGAAAAAAAAGTTTTTGAATAATTTTTAGTCTCGAGGCGTTCCTTTTGGTATACCGGAAAAATTGATAACGATCTAAAATCTGTGCTAACTTTTGCCATTTATCGTGGCAATATAACTCCAACAAAGTAGAATGATATTCAAAAAAGGGTCGTTGTTAATATCAATTTCAATACGTATTATTATAACATTATGGTAACCAGGATCGAAAAATCGAGTTACTTGACTAACTTGGTTCGATGAACTTAAATCAAATAGATAAATAGATGGATCCTTTTATTATTGCAATAAGTTGTAGTGTTTCAGGACAGGTCGCTTGAAATCTGAGTCACGCAAAGCAATATCAAGCTTTAAAAGAAATTGTGTTACCTTAAATTATATAAACCTGCAGAATTATAACTACAATTTATATATCCTCCGATAATATGTAAACAAATTACATATACAGTGAAATTAAATAAAAAAAATTTCAGAAATTAGATTTTTTTTATTATTTCAAGAAGGTTGATTGTCCCCAGTGACTTCAAATTTCAAGTAGCTCGATTATTCAGAGTAGCTCAAATTTTTCGTATATCCGAAAAATGAAGTGCTTGACTTGAACTCGGTAAAAAGACTCGACTCTGCTCGATTCGGATTTTTCAAGTACTCTCAAACTTCTAATAACTATAGTATCATGAATATCCTCTTGTTTAACCTTATATTTTGAGGATAAAATACAAAATTTCAGAAAAAGATAATACTTATAATAAAATATTATTGTTTTTAATTTCTATTCTCTTCTACTTTCTGGTTCTGTAGTAAAATTAATTATATATAAAATTCACTTAAATATTCTCATTCAATTCTAACTCAATCACCAATAACCAATTGACATCTCAGTTACTTCACTTATTGAAATAAGAAGAACAAAGATAAAATCTAGCAGATAATAAGCATCAAACCTTGATATTCTTGAAATCTGTTAACCCTTTCGATGAACACCCGGAAAGGGCGTTCGACAAAGGAGCACGTTAAGTAATAACCAATCAAAATGAAGTCCCATCCTGGACAGATTACTGATGATTAGTTGGCCGCTAGCCAAAGGCAGTCGAGCGCGCAACATCCCGGCTGTTCTCTCTGCTTCTCTTTTTGCCTGTTTTTTCCACTTTCTCTTTCTGTCTTTGCTTCACGAATTACGCAACAATCTTGCAGTCTTTATTGAATATTATTAGCGCTCAAGATCATTGAAGATTCAACTTTATTATCGATAGCGACTGAATCCATATGAATGATTAATAGAGAGTTCAAAAATAATTCTTTTGCAATTTTTTACGATTATGAACTTCATATTGCATAACAATTGTTGATTTTTTAATATAGAATTTTGAAAAATACTGACTTCGCTTTTATTCGATAATATTACTAAAAGTATTTTTCATTATTTTTCACTAATATTTTACAATAATACTTTGTAAAAAAATTATTTTCCTTCATTTTTCAACGTTACTTTGTTGTTAGTTCTCAAGCATATTTAAGTGATTTTAAGGTAACCTTATCTACGTTGCAAATATCTTGATATGAACGAATTTTCAGACTTTGAAAACAATATTTGACGTAGCTAATAACAACAGTGTGACAGTAGTCAAATGTTTATTTTATCTAATTTTGTAGAAATTAAAATTTTATAAAGATAGATAGATAAAATGTATTAAAAAATTATTTTTCTATTTCTTGTTTCCTTTTGTAATTCGAAATTGTAAGAAGGTGTTTGTACGATAAAAGATTATATCATTTTCTTTTAAATACGTACAATTTTATTGAATTCAAGACAGTTCTTCATGTTTTTCTTTTCTTTTGAAAATTTTTCTCTCAACAAAAAATATCTGGTAACTTTTCTATTTTGATTCTTGCTTCAAAAAAATCTGAAAGTCACGTCGATGGCATTTGACGCACTTTGTGGCGCGATTTTCGAGGCCGTGACCGCCAAAAGAGCGACTATTTTTAATGAATCATTTACCGCTATCAGTTATGCAGGCTTTTTCTACCTTTTTATACTATTACAGTTTGTATAAAATTTTCAATATTTTTAAATATAAATTATATATGTTATAATAATTTACTTGTATAAAAATGTATTTGTACTCTGCAACCAAGGAATAAAACATAACATCTTATTAATAAAAATTTTATTTATATTATAAATTTGATTGCAGTAAGACAAGATTTCTTACATCTTATCAATTTTTTATGCTTTTATGTTATTTTATAGAAATTCAGTAAATTATACTATATTAGATAACATTTTCTATAATAAAATTAAGATTTTATGTTAATAGTTCACTCGTTCTTAGACTGACTAAAAATAAGCTAATAAATTGATTATCATTTAAATAAAAGAAGTATTTCCGCTGCTTTCTGAAAATCGCAAAGTGATACATTTACTCAAACAATGAGTGACATTACGCTCCGAGTAAAACTTCATTTGAAGGTTCTAAATCGAAATGTCATTCAATTTTCGAGTGATACAAATTTTAAATTTCAAGAATTAATTTTTTATTAATAAATTATATTTTTAAGTTAAAAATTCTCATTATTAGACGCTTTCCTTAGTTTTTTTTCCGTAGTTTTTTTTACGTATCGATTCAACCTTAAAAAATCTAGGATGCATGTTGACTCATTGTATGGACTCATCCATTGTGAATATTTAATTTTCATATTTCAAAGCTCCTTCCCCTAGAATATAAAGTAGACATTTAAATTGTTGTCAGTTCTTATCACTCATTCTTAGAGTGAATATTTTATTCGAAACAAGTAAAATTTCACGCTAAGAGTTTTTGACAGTGGGGCGTTAGATTTAACAATAATATGAAGTCCGAATTTCTTCTTCTGATAAACAAACTTCTTTATACTATAGATAATTAAAAATATTCAGAACTATATATCAAACCAAATCCATACGTTAAATTATCTTGGGTTTATAAAAAAGCGTCATTATGACAAAGAGTAACGATACTGAATTCATTGAAAATATAATTTATATTTATTATTTAATTCCTTCTACTTTTGAAAAACCAAAATGATTGATTTATAAAAACAATTAAAAAATTAAGATCAATCATAAGTTTAAAGTTAGATGACAAGTAATTTCTCAGAACGCGCAAAGCCAAAACTTTCATTTAGTGCAAAGTTCACTATATTATAGTGACGCTCATTTTTCTCTCGCGTGTCACACACTCATACAATAACGGAACAGCATCGTTACAAGAGTCTTAATGAAATTAATGGTTACTGCGGGGCCATAAAAACGCGTAAGAGTGAGGAATTGTTTTCATTTATTTACTTTTGTTTCATTAATTAGAATTTAGTTAAAACTAATTTATCTGCAATAAAGAAAATACAGCTTTTCTTATCAATTCATTGTCATCCTGATGAATTTCGAATGTCATAAAATGAAAGTTTTGTAAGATATATCGAAGGATGTGCGTGAAAAACATTCCATTGACTATACTTTATAAATATGTTATGATAAAAAAAGCTGAAAGAGATTCTTGTAATAATTTATATAATAATTTATATCATAAATACTTCTTTTCGAGAAATAAGAATATTATTTACTTATCAAGTAAAAAATTTAAATCGTCATTCATAGATTTTCAATATATTAACCATGCCGTATAAAAGAAAATAAATTTCTATAGATCTATAACTAATAGATCTATAAGTAGTTTTTATATTGTACAATTCTGCAATAGGGTTAATTTCCTTTTCTCTTTGTAAATAAAATATTAAAATAAAGAAGATACATAGCAATTTTTGGATGGTTTTATTATATGTAGAATAACAAATTAATTTATATACCTTAATATTCTGGCGTGCAAATAATAAAATTTGTTCTCGTTTTATACATCGCGGGCACGTTACTTTATCGCGTGTTGTGTACACATACAATCACAATATCGATATTGTTTAAAAACAAGTCTTTCGTTGGTTAATCCTCTACTATTTTCGCCCGCTCATATTTAGTTTAGAAACTGATTATATGACCTAATAGAAAAAGTGTGTTTTATAAAAAGATGCTTCAAAGTTTTATAATTCTTTTACCAATGTATATGATGTGCTTTATTTACGATTAAATTCAAGTGGTATTTTCATTTGGTCAATATATGTATGGCAAGCCAAGATATCTATATAAATCTATTTCTTCAAAATTAAGTTTAAATTATTATCGGGGACCGTAAGAACTTTTTTTCATATAAATTCATCAATTCTAAAAATTTGTTATTTAATAGATATATCATATTCGATTAAAGTAAATAAATACATTTTTAAACAATCACTTGCCAAAGAATGTTCTAATAATTGTAATCTAAATAAATACAGATTTAGTCGTTTTTTTTTTATTCATATTAAACTTGTATTCTCCGACCTTCTTTATATATATTTGATTAGGAAATCATTAATTTAACAATATAATGAAAAATAGATTTATCTATTTATCTGGAAACCACAGATATAACGACAGATGTATGACATATGATGGTACGACAAACGTATCAAAATTAAATAATAGAATAAGTAAAATAAAATATGCTTTCACATATAAATAATATTCATTGATTTTCTTTACTTGAAAACGCAATTTTGTTATTATTTATATGAAATAAATAATAAAGAAGAGGAAAGAACAAGTCTTCTCCTAATCTAGTTCTCGAACTTTTTGTATAACTCACGTACACGTTTTACTAGTGTGCAACAAGAAAAAAGTTTTGGTCATGATTATATTTGTATTTAATCTTATAATTAAGTAGCTAAATGTTTCATTCCAAAAATTACCCTAGATTTCGTTCGCACCTTTAAACACCTTTAACATTTAAAAAAAAAAGTTAAAGTTACTTTTGTAGTTACTGGTATGACCAGGTAATAACAAAAATTATTTTAAATAAAAATTTAAACTGAAACTTTGAACCAAAGATAAATGTGAATTTAACAAGAAAAACATTTGAAGTTTCAGTCATATTCTGTCATTTACTTACGAAAAGTTCAAAAAGAAAATAGATAATATAAGATAAGAAAATAGATTAAATTACAAGTTTATAAGTTCTGAAAATTTCCACTTTATTTGTAATGTAAACATAAAATAAGGTTCACATATTTAAATATACAATGAGTAAAAAATGCTGCTAAGTCATCTGCAATGAGCTTTTTTAAAGAAATATCACGTCTTGTTTTTTATATTTTTTAAATATTATAATATTTATAAAATTTATAAATAGTTTTATATATTTTCTAAAAATTTATTCAGGAAGGGCTTTTTCCTTTTCATTTATATACTTTTTAGTTCAAAAAAGGTCAAATCCATTTTGAAAAGTGGGTTTCAAACAAACAAATACCCGTGTGTTTCTGTAAATTTAATATTACAAAGTGAATGATCCTCGCATTCTGTATAATCTTTGCTTTATTTATATAAAATTACATTTTTTTATAGAATAGAATTTTCATTAAAATATATTGGATTCCTTGTGCTTTGGATCTTACAATTAGTAACAATGATTTTATAAATCGAGTTTATAGATAAATACTTATATTATTTATTACTACAAGTAAATCTTGAGCTTAGACGACTTTAGATTGATAAATTTTATTAATTCTATTTCACTTAGACCCAAAACACAAAAATGAACCACACATAACCCAAAATCATATATATAAGGAAACATATTTGTTACCTCACCTCGATAAATTTTCATTCAATAAACCAAAAGCTCATTTTCACCATGCCTTAATTATCATCGCTCTTCAATCAACACCACCCCAAAAGCCTATAAATAATAACATTAATACTCGCAAAACCCCGATAAGCCAAAACGATCACCCCTCCCCCACATATACACACGCACACGCACCTACACCCATACATTATACCCAGCATCCGTAAAACCCTATCCCCCGCAAACCGAAAATCATTGCACACCTGCCTAAACAAGACTCTACCCGCTCATATCCTTAAAAATCTCATTAAACATTATTTACGCGCGCGTGCCGGTTTAACGGCTCCCGCTTATACATACACGCACCGACGAAAAAAGCACGCGGGCGAATAAAAGTCCCGTATGAAGAATGTGAGAAGTGTCGCGCGGTGGCCGGCGTGTGTCAGCGTGCGGGCGGGCAGAGAGAAAAAAATAAAAGCGGCTCCCCACTCGGCCGTAAAGAAAAGTGACTTCCTGTGCCGCGCGGAGTTTTTCGATCGGACGGACAGACCATAAATCTCGACGACTTAATATCCGCGCGAGCGACAGTTTGTCCAGCGGAGAAGGGTTCCAGGGCTCTCTTTTCTCCCCTTAAACCAGGAGACTTTTTTTCTTGCTTCTCTCTTTTTTTCCGAGGACGGAGGACCGGAAGAGGTTAAGGGGTGAGGCTGGCTGCACGCTGCAGGACCAGCGGCTTTCAAAGCTAAAGCGGGGATTTTCCGTGTAGTACGAGAGGATTTTCTTTGACGGGAGACTTTGACCCTTCTCCTCGTGTAGTAGTACCTACCGCTCGTTTCTTTGAGAATGTAAAACGTTTAAGCTTGCGGAGCTCTGGCCGGAGAGCTTTAGCACTGATAATTGCGAAAGTTTGTTAAGCGTGAGAGGGGATTAAAATGGTGCAGGTGCTTTTTATTTCTTTGGAATAATCAATTCTTAGTTGGCTTTTTTTGTGCTTTAATTGTCGGTTTTTTAGTCGATGAAAATAATGATTGAGGAATAATTTGTTGGAATATCTTAAGAGTTATAATCAATTAGTTTATGGCAAGAAATTTTGTTGTTTCGTTTTGTTTTTCGAAGCAGTTGTAAAGTAAAAAGTATTAATAAAGTACTTTTTGTAGAAATACAATTTAATCTAACGATTAATCGATCAAATGTAATAATTTCAAAAAAAATTATGATAACACAGATGAAAAAATTAAGGTTCATATTAAAAAATTAAGTTATAAAAACTTTAACGTAAAGTTTGATACTTTGCGAACAATGGTTCGTATTAAAAGTTTAGAAGATAGCGTGAGTTTAGTTAAATCCGCTGTAATATATAGATGGCCCATATTTTATAAAATTTCTGAAATATAGAAAATTAGTAGAGTATTTTACAGATAAAGTAAATCGAAAACTCTCTCAGCTGCATTTTATTCATGTGACGCGCTCCATGAATATATATGGAAATATTTATATTTACATACACATATCAGTGTTAGTAATAACCATAGATAGGATTCATAGGGATCCATACAAATATATGGTGACTACATAAAATTCATTCCAACTACAGTTTTAAATGTATATTACACAAGTAGTTTCATTTTTTATCGTAACACGGAAACCAAGAATTTTGTTCTGAAAAATACGTTTCACTGACCAATAAAAACATCTATTATTTTTCCATTTATACTAGAATAGCTTTAATAAATTTTAATAAAATATGTGTTCTCTCATGCGAGGCAATAAATAATTTATTAACGGTTTTCACATTATTTTCAAACAAGATGACAGATAACTTTTTCAAAGACCATCTTTCATTTATAAAACAGATACTACAATTTATGTTGTTAATACAAATAAAAAATTAAAAAGTATATTTCCTTTCCCCGCTGTTGCAGATATAATTATTTACAATCTGAACAAGGATTCCACATATCCCAGTATAAATTCGCCATAACACAAACAAAACACACACTGAAAACTTCCTTGACTTTCCACCAGTAAATTATTGCGGTGTTTTCGCAAAATATCACGTGACCTCATTCCTATCAAACAGAACTTTTTTTGAATATTCAACGAAGAACTTCCAATCTCCCGATACTCCCGCATACCCCCGACTTTTTCCCAGTCTCTTTCCCCGCAAACTATTTCGAAAGCTCGGCGCCCGCTAGGAAATCGAGTTCGCATCGTCGTCAATTATTGTTCTTGGTTATCTGGAGTATTTTATTCTTCGCTCCGCGCTCCCCCATATATACTTTCTCCCCGGGACGCTTTCCGGAGAGCCGGCGGAGTTTGTTTTCAAAAGAAACCTGCGCGTGGACAAAAATAAACCAGCACGAGGTGGAAACTTGCGGCTGAAAAATTATTCTTCTTCACCAGCGCAAAAAGCATTCGGTGCAGTGGTTATGTGTAGCTTTGGATGGGAGCTGCTGTCGTCGTGAATTGCGTCGTTGGATTGGGTTCGTTAAAAAAATACTTTGGATAACGGTGTACATATAATAAGATAATTGTGTATCACTGAATTATTTCGGGTTTATCGCTATTGAGTTTTGACGTCATTGTTTTGACGATACGGTTTTATCATCGCCGAGCGCGTTAGGTAGACTGGCTTTTGTCGGGGAAAAAAATTAACGAGATGTAAATCGTCGCTTCGTTTAAAGATCCTTTTTATAGCGAGAGGATTTTTAGTAATTTCAGGAGTGCTTTTTTTTAATTATACAAAGTAGTCCCTGAAGTTGATATTTATTTAAAAAAATTATAATTATGTCGCAGACATTACAGTGAATTTATTTTTATTCTAGAGCCATGACGCACCGAATAGAAAGAGATAGCGATTTAAAAAATTCGCAAAAATAATGCGTCTTAAAATTCTAGAACGCCTAATTACGACGGAGCGCTCAATGTCAATCTCGACGCTTAAACGTAATTAAATAACCAAACTTAATGCAGCGCTCGAGTTGGCTTATTCTCGAAAACGTTCTGTCTCGCGCCGGCTATTAATATCCCAAATAAAACTCGACAAACTTTTGTGGGCTGCAGCTCCATTATAATAATTAGACACGCACGGCTTTGTACCACCTCCGCCGTTATATTTAACGAAGGCGATCCTGCGGAATTACGATTCCGAGCGGCTATATAAGCGGCCGAGCGAGAGGGAAAATCGATGAAAGGAAATGGAAAAGTAGGCGAGACGCGGGAGGGATGGAATTGAGAGAGAAACTCAAGAGTATCGACAAGAGAGGGATATTAATAACCGCGGAGGCGAGGAGCTTTGCCGGCGAAAAATAGACACTTGTATTTCCGCTTAATTGCTTTTATCTTTGGGCAGAAGCGCGCGCGCGCCGCTTTATTAATGCATGTGCGCGCTGAATTGATGTTAATCGCTGTATGTCAAAGTCGATTCGTTTTGCTCGTTTTTCAGTTGCCTTGAGATGAATTTTTGAAGGGGGTCTTTTTGTTTTGGTGAATTGATGCAGTTGGGAGTCGGCCGTTTACTTATCTATGGCGTGAATGTGTTTTGCATCGAAAAGTTTTCTGCTTAATTTACAAAGTTTATAGCGCGTATCAATCTTCTGCATTTAATAACGGTTTATTAATGAATATTCATTGAGTGTTTATGGATTCATAAGTGATTTTATCAAAGTATAAGTAATTTACTTTTTCAGTAAATTAAATTATGCATTCGTAATTATACTGTCAATCATATTTTATAAATTGCACAATACTCGTGAATGTTACTGCAGAAATATCGCGTAACGTATACTTCATACAGCTTCCGATGATTTTTCACATATTATCTTTAAAAAATTGTATTTAACAAGGTAGACTAATATAATTGAATAATAATAATCATTTTACTATTATCTATAATTATAATTTTATCAACTTATTACATTTCATCTTCCTAACTTTTTCTATTTTTGCAATTAACCAATTAAGAAATAATTAAAACAAGCACTGTAGCGTACAAACGAACATGCGTACCGAATTAATCTTTGCTTTCCTCAAGTGCACCTCAGGTGCGAATTTTCGCGCGAAAAGAGGAAAATTTGTACATATTCGTCTTTGTTTCGAATGACAAACGAATTTTGTTCGCCCGGAGAAGCATGTGCATTTATCACCCGACAATCTCTCAGAGGATGGACGTTTTTCAATTTGATATAGATACATGAACTCCTTGCAAAGTATTACTCCCTGAATAAAATCTCGTTTCTCGGTGATACTTCTGAGAAAATTATAAATGCCGCATGAAAAAAGACTCCAAATTTGTATTTTAGAAATTCATGTCTGAATATAAGGATTTTTAATGAAAACAAAATTTTATTATTCTTATATGATACATAACTATACATCTTAATTATCTTCATTAATTGAAATAAAGTATGTTCATAATTAACGAAAGTTTTTTCATTATCTGTTGCAGGTAAAAATTACTGATTGATTCCACCTCATTTTCCTTAAAGTACTCGATTACGTAAGTTTTGATTAATATCAGTTTCATTCTGTTGAATTTCATAATATTAATTTCTATCGAAGTGAGACCATAGAAATATTATTAGGACAAAATAAACCATCATAGAGGGTAATCGATCAACTTCAATAAACTGTCCGGGTACTATAAAAAGTTCGTCAGGATAAGTGCAAAATCTCGGCAAGCGATAAGTGCATTATGAGTGATGGCAATAGATTTTTTTTAACTCAGAAATTTACGGGAAATTGGCTCGTGAATAAAAAAATTAATCTACTGTTTTTATTTTGTTTAAATATTACTGCTAAATTTTTCTACAAAACAGGAAAAATTTAATATATTAAAATTAATTTTTTAGTTGAAATTTGAAAAAAATTGTTCTAAATTCTTCACAATATATTTAATATAATTGAAATCTAAAAGAATGTAAATAATATTTATTATTACTCTTCTATGGTAAAGGATAGTAATAAATAACTTGAAAAAAAAAGTTTCTATATAAATATTTTAATATAGATAAAAACTAATGAATTTTTACAATAACAAATTACAAAATTATAATAGATAATAATTTTATAAAGAAAACTTTCAGACCTTGCTAATACAAAGAATTCAGTAGAAACAAACAATTCTCACTGAATTTTAATTCCAGCAACACATCCTATACCGTCAAAATTTTTTACTTACACGAGATAAGTTTGTACACCGATGACTCATCTAATTATACTTCTGAATCCTGACTTTTTTAATTTTCTTTATTAAACCGAGAGGTTTAAGCATAATCTCCATCACCCAAAGCTCAACCATTTCGCGCGCACTGCGCACAAAAGGCAACTTTAATTATAATCTTGTTTCTTTCGTGCAAAAAGCTCTCCCAGCGCTTCTTTTACCTTCGGAAGGCAGCATTTCCACGATATTCCCTCGCTCCGGCATTCAATTATTTATCCGGCCAAGCGTATACAAATCGAGCGCTCTGCTTTGTTCTCTCCGCTTGCGTTTTAGAGTCGTTTATCGCGCCGCGCGTCAATTAGAGCCGGAAGCTTAGATAAATGAGGTAGATGTCCCTCAAATTGATTTTCCGCGGATACAAAGCGCCCTGGAACTTTCGAACTTTACGATTGGTTATCCTAGATTCTTTTAATAATTTATTGTAGTGTGCGTTTGTGAGAAGTTTTTCATCTAATGTTGAATAGTAGCCTAGTTGCACCGATCATTCAAGGCTATATGCTTTGTATGTTTCCTTAGAAATGTTATGATCATCCAATCACGCGGAAACTTTAGTAATGAAAATAATTTTGGCTGATTAGAGGGATAATGATTACAGGGAATTTTATGGGATTTTCTGATTTGGGTGTATTGCACTTTTTGTTGATTTATATTGTTACCAGGGTAATGTATTGCATATTTACGACATAAATAAGTAGATGTGTCTATCTTGAAATAGCGAGTGCTGCGGCGATCCAGTCTACTTGGCCTCCTGACCTTAATAGACATTGGCACACCACATTACAAATGGGATTTATCCTTTGCACTTGCGAAGCTATAAAGCACATTTCCCGAAACTTTGCTTGAGGGTAATATAGGGTGAAAATAGTCTTCTGCTATTCCATGTAAATTCGAAATGCTATGTTAGATGACTTGAATTTGAGGATATGAAGTAAATTTTCTATTTTACGAAGACGTATTGTCAACGTATACCAGGAAAATATTTTTATTTTTTCTACTTTTTAATTTTATTATTATTGAACTATTAATATCATGTATATTCTTAAGTTGGTAAACCATTTATTTAAAAACCATTGTTTAAGTTCTAACCTCAGATTCAATTACTTTATGCATATTATTTTAGTTAGAGAATGATCAAACTTTGAAATTGCATCCGCCCAAGTAAAAAAAGCCTCGCAAAAATCTTGCTAAAGTCTGGCTATAATCTGGCTACAGCCACTGTTACATTAATATCTGGTGTAATTTTGCATACAACCAAAAAATATAAATTAATAAAACATTGTCCTTTCCTTAAACTAAAAACACAAAATGTTAATTTTTGCAAATTCCACAAGACTCCGGCAGATTCCAAAAAACATTCCTCAACCGAAACACAAAAGAAGCCGGAGAACAAAGCGAAGCGCTGACAAACGAACCACTAAAAATTCAAAATTGATAAAGCATCTCGGCTAGCTCGCTCGGCAAGCTGAAATTCGCGGGGTTCAAAGCGCTGGGTCAAAAGTTTCCGCCAAGCTCTCTCTCACTTTACGCATTCGTTATTTAAAATTCTAGCTCCTCTCAAGCCACCCAACAACGTCAAAACATTCCAAGCTAATTCTCCGACTCATCACTCGGCGACGCAGCTCTTCGACTTATCTACGAGCGCATCGAAAGCCGAGAGAGGAGAGATGAAAAATCGCCTCGGAGGCAAAGAGCAAACAGCGCGTCCTGAGAGAATAGTTGAGAAAGCTAGAGAGACGAAAAGATTTGTGGATTTCGGCACGCCTCCGCTCTGATTGATGAATTATGCAGCGGGCTCTCTCGACTTCTATCCCAACCATTCATACTCGCGCCCCCCAACTTTTCCTCTCTTCTTTTCTTCCGAATCACGTCGATTTCAATTTTCCGCGCGCGCCCACTTAAAAAGCGCATATGGCGGAAGGGCGCACTGGCTCTCTTTAATCGGAGCTAGTCCGGGCGTCGGGAGAAAAGCGGCCCGCAAGCTCGGACGAGCGAAATTCTAATTTTGCCTCGCGGGGGCAGAATCGATTTGGCCTCCGCGCCTTTCGATTTGACGCGGATGTCGGGCCATTAACGCGCACCCCAGGCGCAGACGAGGCCACCCCCACCTGCGATCGCGCGCGTCCCTTTTGCTTTCGATTCGGGCGAATCTTGGGCGTGATTGAAATTTAGATTTCGAGCTTAGATTGAATGTAATAATTCAAGTGGGAACGATTCGAGGAGTGCTTCTTTTTTAAATTAAATTAACGAAGATTAAGGTGAGCTTGGGAGATGGGCGAAAGTTGGATGGAACAAGTGTATTTATAGTTGAAAGGGGAATTTAATGGGGAAAGTACAGTTTGTTGAGCTTGATCAGTGAAGGCGAATATTTGTATTTAAAAGAACGAGGCAAGTGGAAAATCAACAGTTGCGTGTATTGGTGTAGTTTGGTATGCATTATTGTGTGATAATTACTGCAGACCTGTATCTTTGTGGCAGGGTCCATTGCAATAGAGTCGATTGGTGAAATTATCGGTGTAATTATCTCGAGCGTGCGCATGAGATAGTATCTATTAGTATGCCAAGAATATTTATTCGTGATGATAGAGACCACAATAGTACGTATTCTTATGCTATATATACTTATTTATATTATTACATTTATCAATATTTGTATATTAGTGTTGTAATATATAATAATTTATTAATAAACAAAGTAAATTACATTAGTTATATAACTTAATTATTAATCAAACTAAATTGTTATTATTAATAACATCAATTAAAGCTAGCATACAGTGTTTATGTATGCATATTCTTATTACCTACTGACAAAAAGCTTTGAATCGCTTGAGCAGGTCATCTATTAACCAAAATTTTTCAAAATATCTTTTAATATCTACAATATTAATTTTGGTACAAAAATAATTAATGAAAAAGGGAAAATCTAAAATTATAGTTTATTATTATTAAATGGTTTTTGTTTTATAACTCTCCATCTATTCTAAAACTCCGTTGATTTCTAAATCGATATTAAAATTCGAACGTAAAACATTTTTTTAAATATCAAATCTTATTTAACAAATTTTCATAAATTATGCTTGCTAAAGTTAAATCAGCCGCAAAAACTAAATTATTTATATCATCAACACTAGAAATCCTAAAAAACCGTCGACTCACGAAGAATAAAGGATCGCTCGATCATTAATTCCAGCGACTGCGCATTAAAATACGCCGCGGAATCTCGCGCGATGCGGCTAGCTTTCAGCCGGCGCGAGAATACCAAAATAACTTAATAACTGCGCGCGCGCGCAACTTTTTGTATCAGCTACTACGTCACACGTATAAGAAGAAGCATCGTAGAGCTCGCTCTTCGCTGCGGCGCTATATTGTTTATGAAGTAACGACGAATTGGATCCCATCCAATGGAAACAAGAGAGCGGCAGCTTAGCGCCGATAGAAGCAACTAGCAATAGCATTTTTAAGTAAATTCCAGAAGGATACGCAAAAGTTATTGCGATGTACGGTTGTTGGCTTGGAAAATTTATTGTAACGTGAGCTTTTATAGTAGTGAAATTGAGAGATTCATGTCGGCAATTGTCCGTGCAAGTCACTTGAGCTAGAAGAAGGGTTACGTAAGAGCTTAGTGCTTTATGTTTTCTAGAATGAAAAGAAACTCTATATCTTTTTGGTAACTATTATTTAAAATATCTTAGAATGTATTGAGAAAATTTTAAGTAGAAAAGTATTTTAGATTTTTATTAATAACATGATTCCTTTTAACGTCTAGTTATTTCTTAGCCTATATAACCATTTTAAATGGGTGAATTTCTACCAGGGCACATATAAAACTTTACTACCATTTATAATTTCTCACATTCAGATAAACTCTTAATAGATTCGCGACTCAATCGGTTAAAGCTCATGACTTGACTGTCCAATACATGTTAATTTAAAAATATATCGTTTGAATATCCATTGAGGCAATTTTTTAATTTCCACAATTTATTGAGAATGTTCCTTGATTTAAATAAATAATTAAGCTAATCACTTTTATTATAGATTATTTCAGAACATTTGCTCTTGGTAAAATGTTAATTGTTATCGTACATAATATTTTATTAATATATACTAATGAATTTGTTTTATCAGGTCATATTTACTACTTAATTTACAGATTTCAATATTTAACGTTACGACTTGCAAATGAAATCATTATTAAATGTGGATTACAAAATGGATTAAGCATCAAATAAAAATTTTAAAACATGTAGAAGGAAATCTATATCCGAGAAAAAATAGTGTTTTCACTATTTTAACAAAATTTGTAACTTTCGTTAATTATTATTTACTATTTTAATTCATATTATATTCATAATTGTATTAATTAGTAATTTATTATTTAAAAAAATGTGAGCAAATTGTCGTAGTTTATTTAACTTACGCACAAGAACAAACTATATTTTATAACATGAGTGCCAAAAATCAGGTCAAAGTCATGATTTTGAAGTTAATGTGGTATAAAATTGTGGTATAAAAAGTCGACAAATTTTACTATGTAACAGAGTAATTTTTAATAAAGTGCAAAGTTATATCCGCTTTGGTATATTATAGTAATTTTTCTTCAAATATAATACATTTTCCTAGGACATTTTTGTCAGTATACTAGAACTAAATTTCAGTTCTAAAAAATATGTTTAATATGGGTTAAAATATATAGCTCTGTTGTAAACCCAACTCATTTAATACCAATTAACCAAATTAAAAATTTTAAACTGAGAAAAGTAAGATTCAACAATTTGAATGTGAAATATTATGACGCACATTAGAATTTCCCTCGACGTTAAAATGTAAATTCGGAGAATGTTATTATAGTGCTTCAAATAATTTATAGAAGTAAAATACTTTAGCATACGTTTTTTAAAAGTTTAAACATCAGATATTACATAAATAAAACCGCTCCTGAATTTTAATATGAACCATATTTAAAATATCAACTTTGGAATTTATTTACTTTGAAAAAGAAAATTCAATCGTTGCTGGATTTTCCATTAATTAATATTCATTTAAAAATTATCGGACTTTAATACACGCTCGATCCAACCTAATTTTAATTATTATCAGATCATTATTTATATTAAAACACTGATGGATCAGAAAAACAAATTTGCAGTCTCATTATTTCGTATAATTATTATAATCCTCACAACAAATAAAATTCATGCATCAATTTAAGTAAAAAAGTAAACGCCCGAGTCTGTTATATAAAAATATTCCAGTTAAACGACCCTCTTATATCGCGTAACCTGAACCATATTCGGTTACTTTTATATTAATAGAGCTCGGTTGGGCATTTATCGAACGAAAGATGATCACTGAGAGATCTTAATCGTAAAGTCCTGAGAAGGTAGAATGCCGAGCTCATCATTACGAAGAAATTGTTATCCGCATAAGAATAGAAGTTGTTAAAGATGCTCATTATAATTTATAGATTAATTGAGAAATCTCGATTTAACTATAAGGATTGATTCTCGCGAGTATAACGAAGTGCTTCAACTGATTTTATATTTTCATTTTTACTGCGCGACGTATCTTTACATCGCGCACTTTCCTTTTTAATTCTTTAAATTACCGTTTTCGATCGGTCGTTCTAGTTCCTTGCGAGCGCTCTGGCAATCTAGTGCCCTTATTTTTCTACATTTCGCTGCTCCTTCCGTCGCTAATGTTCCGGCAAGATTCAACTAGTAGTAATTTCCTCGGTTTGAAATTTATTTTCGGAACATTGGTGAAAATTTATATCCGAGATATATTGTAATTACTGCATAAGTATGTTAGGTTAGGTTATTCAAAATAGTATTTAGAAAAGTTTTCTAATAATTTTTTTAAATGTGTAAAATATTGATAAAGTTTTTTTGTTTTCATTTTCATAATTGATTAATTTCATAACCAAATATCTCATTTTACTTGTAATCCAGTTAGTTGTATCTGTTATAACATAAAATTATAAAAAATTATTTAGTGCGATACTGTCTGTCCTTACATACAAAAATTATCTATACGTAATGACCTTAAAGGGCGCTAAAATTGGGTCACTCATAGAACTACGTATCAAGCTTCACGGAATAATCGCGACTGTTTGTTATCGGTAAAAATTCCTCGACCACATGATTTCCTCTAGAAGCGATCATACTGTTAAATAAACAGCTTTTATTTCCGTAGCCCGGAGCTATTCCTAAAATCATGAGATGTTCAACAGCTCGCGTGCAAGATCAATTTCCGCTTCCTGACTAGCTAAAACGAAAATCTTTTTCAATATTGACGATTGTTACTAGTTAAGTTAATTGCTCTTTTAATATTAAAAGCTATATTTTCGGACTCTTAAAGTAATGGTTTCATTTTTCTTTTTTTTTCTTGTCTAATATTATTGGTATTTTTCTATTCCTTTCTTTACATTATTAGAATTACTAAGAAGTTTTAATATTAATCGAGTTTCAATATTAACTATAATCAATATAAAAATACATATATCAATAGCATTCAAGTAAATATAAAGAAGATAATGCTGTCAATAATAAAACATACAGACTCTTTGACATTAAAATCAATTAGCGGAATTCATTTCCCAGATTCAAGACTTGAATGAGCTTATAGTACGGCTTTAAGAACATCTTCAGAAGTTTTGATTAGTTTGAACGAGAACACTGCGCAGTCAGTGACCTTTTCTTTCCACTCGAAATAATGCGCCCCTCAAATAGAAAATCATCCCCGTCAAACTTTCTTAAAATTTTATAAGTAACCCTATAAATTTGATTCTTTTCATAATAAACAATAATCCAACCCATCACCGCCCCGTAATTCCAATAACCCAACCACTCTATAATTACCGAATCGCCAACATAATTTAGCAAACACCCCCCAAATCTAATCTCACCCCAGAGGGCCGATAATTCGCAGCTTTCAATCTGCCATCCCATTGTCAAAAGCTTCGCCTCGCGACAACAAAGTCCCCACGTGTGGACAGACGCTCTCGGCCGCACAAAGAAGCCGCGAGACACGAGACTAACACGCGACTGAAGAACAGGTATATACACACAGTGCCGCCCACGCGATGACCCACATACACAGCGGAGCCAAAGGATCATCCACCAGGCGTGTATACAGCGCCGCTCTTTCGCCTATGTGCGCAAGCTGCAGCTGGCAGGCTTTGTGTGTGTGTGTGTATGTGTGCAAGCTCGGCTGTATACACCCAGAGCGGAGAGTTCAAGTTCCGAGAGATAACAACAACGATCAGAGAGCGATCGACCTTTCACTCGGGGCGACAAAAGGGAAAATACGTATATAGGAGAGGCGGAACGCTGGCTGTCGATATATAAACGTCGCCGCCCGCTGTCGTCGATGTATATCCCTCCACACACGCACACATAGGAGAGAGTCTCGTGGGCAAGAATAATATCACGCGCTTCTATCAGTATTCGATCGCGGTATTGGAGAAAGAGAAATACAGTTGAAGAGGCGCGACGCATGAGCGATACGAAGAGAGAGAGAGAGAGAGGGAGAGAGAGTCGATCGATGTAGCCCTCTCGTATACGTATACACACGAGAGAGCGATGAGCCGAGCTTACACACGCGGGCTTCCGCGTAGCTACGTGTGCCTCGACACGCGGCGCACGAGGTGCGTGTCCGCAATACCAAACTCGCTCGGCTCCCGCTGCTGCTGCTGCTGCTGCTGCTGCTGGAGGTGTGCACACGTGCGCCGCCCGTGCGGGTAGAGAGAGAGCGTATATAGTTTCTATACGTGGATGCGATTAATCCAGTGGATGTATATACGTAGGCGCTAGGAGAGAGGCCGAGCCGATAGCTGATAAAGCCGCGATCCTGAGAGTACTTCGCTCGTCTCTCTCTCTCTCTCTCTCTCTGTCTCTCTGCCCTGCCAGTGGCATGCGCGTGTGTCGCTGCATCCTAGGAAGGCAGTAAAGTTAGTAAGCTTACGTAAACGCATCTGGGCACTAATGTTACGCATAATTTCATAAACGTATGGGTTTATGCACGTGCAAGTGTGTGTGTGTGTGTGTGTGTGCGCGCGAGTGTGAATGTGAGTGTTATGTATATGTGTGGGTGTGAGTATGTATGTGCGTGTGTATGAGTATATATGTATGTGTGTGTGTGAGTGTGAGTGTGTATGTGTATGTGTGAATGGCTGTGCATGCGGGTATTTGCGGAAGGAGGCAAGGAAGTACGCCTGGATATCTCGTAAACGAGAGGATACGTATAACACTGCAGGTGATCAGCGCAGTTGCTACATTGCGCTGCCTGCCTTTGTAGACGGGCGAAGCAGGAGATAGATGTTTAGAGGATCCCGCGATTTGATTAGCCTGTATTATATGCCAAAGATTGATTGTCCAGTCCTGAGGCCAATACAGCAAATGCGCGCGGGACAGAGCTACAGTTGGCATGCAGCTTGCATAGTCGAATCGAAATTTCAGTGTTTCGTTGATCGACGAACATCATCCAGCTTCCCTTTATTGATCACGAGAATTGAAGCGATACTCGATGATGAATTGGGTCACTCGTGCTTGAAAGAAATATAGTTGGAGCAGTTCAAATTTTGAAAATTTATTTTATTCTGAAGTAATACGTAGTTTCTTATTCAGAAAAGTGTATTAATAAAATTGCAAAAATTCTCAATTGCATTCGCAGAGTCAAAGTCGTCTCATCTCACAACTTTTTCCTTACCAAAAGTACTAAACTTCAGATTCCTGTAAAATTTTAACTTGAAAAATTTCTTTCAACTCTTCAATTTAATGTCACTTATTATAAAAACTTTTCCCTTTCAACTTCCATGAAAAAGAAAAAAATAACTAAAGCCCCCAAGCAAAAGTCTTAAAGACTCCGACAAATTTCCCAATAAAGAGACTCTCAACACTAAAAACTCACCTCTACAATCGCTCTTCCATTCCCGTTGTATTCTAATAAAAAAAAAAGGCTCCGCCTCCCGAAGCAACTCACCGATTTTCAACTCACCGTCCAATGACGCATTCATAGCGGTGTACAACGCGCGCACCAGAATCTATATACACTCGAGCAGGCGCACGACACAATATACGTCTCTATATCTTCGCACATATGGCATACGTGCGATAATACGCCGCCGACGGATATACACCTTCGACCGCGCAGATAATGTCGAAAATTAACTGCACGCGCGGATCTTTTCTTTTTTTTGCCATAGCTGTAAGGATGAATAATTTAGGAGCGAGCTTTTTTGTTTAGAGGGATGATAGGGGATTTTCGAGGGGGATTCGAGACGAAAGGATTTGAATGCAGGCGGATCGAATACTCGCTGAGGCGTCTTTTGAAAGGGATGAGCTTGGTATGGTTTGACGCGTGAGAATATATCATTGTGTTTCAATGCGGTGTGGAGGGATTTGAAGAGAAGGGTTGTGATATTTCTTGACTTTTTGTATTGAGTTACGAAAGATTTTATTTATTTATTTTTTTTTACCATTTTCTAAGTATAAGTTATAGATTTAACAAAATATACTCATATTTAGTTGGTAATAAAATCTCATGTTGAAATGCTCCTCGATTCCATTAATATAATTATTGAATCATACTTGATAAAGATTAATTTTTTGCTTTTACTTTTAGTAATTTAATAAATTTAAAAGAATTCTGTCTTTTTCTTTTAGCAAAAAATTAACAAGATAATTTATTAATATAATTATGCATATAAAAGTGGTTCGTAAACGCTTCTCCGTACTTAATGAACGTACTAATAAACAGCTTGCAATTATATTTCTTTCCTTTATATTTCATATCTTTTTGGGGATTTATAAAGAAATCAGCAATCAGCAATAATTATCTTTAACAAAATGCTGTTAAAATCTTTCCTAAAAAAACTGCTTTAATTTTTTTTGCATATTTACGTATATGAAAAGGATAATTATTTATCGATTTCATGTCATCGAGTATCTCTCAATCAATTTATTTCGATTTAAAGGTTTGCTTCTACTGTCGGATTCACTGTCTGACTCAGCTTTTATCTTTAATTTGTCGAAATTTAATAGAAACTCTTTAATTATATGCATAGTTTATTAAAATAATTTGAATTGTAAGGTAATAATAATTAAGTCATGTTCTAATCTTCTCGGAAAAGAAAAACATACTTTTTCATTAATACTGAAATATTTATTAGATTCCGCTTCATTTAATGAGACTAGGACAAATAGTTCGTTCATTAATGTTGTATAATATTTGCGAACTTCATAAACAATTTTACCAAATTGATCTTATTATTTTTTCTATTAAAATGAAAAATTTTCCTTCTTATAAATAAAAGTATTGGTAACAGTAAATTGATATTAACCATTATATTGTAATCAAAATAATAATGATTAATAATATTATTACTAATATTTTCAAAATTCGATAAACTTAAAACAGTATGAGAACAATTCTTTCAAAAACTTTTTGTTTTTTCACGGACGTAATTGTCATGGCCTGTTACAGATGTATACCCTAAAATATCTCACATTCTAACCAAAATAAATCAAACACTAAAAAATTTAAAAATTCCAATTTCTCAAAAGTGCGAAATCTATTCTAAATATTTTTGACAAATTCAATCACGCTCGCTAAGCTACCTCCCCACTAACATATTCGTCGACCTCAGCCCAACTCGTGCGACTTGGTAGAAAAAAAGCTCGGCATCCAAAGTCAAACAAACAAAGCTCTCTTCTTTAAAAAAAAAAGCCTCTAACACATACACATTCAGTCAGAGCAGCTCGGCGAGAACAAGAAGAAGAAAAATAAAAAAAAAGAGAAAACGCCCGAATCTTTTGCAAGATGCGCGCTCACACGTAATACGCGAGGAGAGAGGGCACTAAAAATAGATTTCTCATTCACGTAAATGGAAGAAATTGTAACGCTCGAGTATCCGTGCGTTCAATCTTTCGGATTAAACTCGAGGAGACAGAAAACGAATTCAATCTCGCGGCGCGGCGGAGTAAAAATTAAGTCTCGATTCGCTCTCGTCGTGTTTGTTTCAAGGCGGAAGAGCACATTGATATTTTTTTGTGCGCGCGATTTTCGCGAGGAAAATTTCTCGTTCGGATTTACGTACATATACGAATTTTATTTGATTTGTTCGAGTTTGCCTCTATATCTCCCTCGTTCTCTTGTTTATGGCCTCGCAGTCACTATTATTTCATTTCTAATAAAAGAGGGGACCCAGCAAACCGAGAAAATATAATAATCGCTGGTCGGCGCGAGGCTTTGTTTGCTCGATTCGAGCTTCTGGGAGAGCTTCCGCGAGAGTTTCTGGACGCTTTTGTTGGGAATTTCAAGTGATGGCTTTAAATAGAGGTTGCGATGAAAAATAGCAATTGTTTGATATAATTTTTATTTTAATTGAAAAAAATTGTTTTGGAAAAGGATTGTAAAGAAATCGAAAAATAAAACTAATAAATTATAAAAAATAATAATAATCAAATAGTTCTCGTCATAAATAAAATAATCGAACTATCTTAATACTAATATATCAGCCTTTTGCACAAAATAGTTTTCTCTTCGTTTGAACTTTGCACTATGGCAAAATACATTATGTGTTGACCCATAAAGCATGATTAAAAAAACTTTCGAAAAAAATACAATCATAATTTACCAATTCAGCGATGCCGAAGTGCGATAGACCTCAACTTGAAAAAGTTTCTGGTGCTTTAGCTTGAATTTCACTTAAGTTTACTCCAATAAATTTAGAACCCCACTAAACATAATAAACTACCACACGCAATTTCAAGGTACTACAGACATATTTCCACCTTTTCCCGCTTCGCAAAGCACAAGAAGCAAAGCATTTTATACTCGACCATTCCATTCGCTTAATTTATTTTATTAAATCTCAGTTTTCACACAATCCACTGAAAATTTGAATAATGTTGAAAATTTGTTTGAAGTTCTGAATATTATTGTACGAATTATAAATTTAATAACGCACAAAGAGATTTAAAAAAAAACCGAAGAATTCATGTTATTTGAAACCGTTGAAGGATCGTTTCATTACCAACCTCTACAGTATTAATTCTATTATTAATTCTTCTATAAATTTTACATTAATTCTTATAATAACTCAAAACTCTTAAACCTACGAAACCCAATAGATCACGCACCAACTCTGCCTTTAAATGTAAACCGTCTGACCGGTTACGGCAATTTCTACTTCGCTTTATACCGTCGGTTACGCCACGCTCAACCTCATCGAAAGCGTATTCCGGCTCTCTCTCTCTCTCTCTCTCTCTCTCTCTCTCTCTCTCTCTCTCTCTACGTCGGCTACCGCAGCAAAATCGAATTCACCTTTAAATTTAATATTTCTTTCTCGTTTTCTCTTTCTCTCGTCGTTACTCCCCCGTTCGGTCCAATTCCCATGGCCTCCTGTACTTAACAAATTGAATCAAGCCTCAACGCGTTTGATGAAAATAAAAGAAAAAAACGAAGCGTTATAAGGACGAATTCAACTAGTTTCTCGCTAAAGAGGAAATCGCTTTACATCAGTCGCGAAACTCTCGCAGGAATTTCTCGTCTCTCGAGCTGACTCGTTTTTTATTCGCGCACGCTCGGCCCTCCTACTGAAGTTTTCCCCGCGCAAAAAGTCTTCTTTTACTGTTTGTGAGCTAGAGCCACGCGTCTGGAAGGTATAAAGATGAGCGGGGGAGAAAATAAAAATTGTGGAGATACGCGCGAGAAAATAAGAGGAAGCGGGAAAAAGCAAGCTGGAAGCCGAAGTAGTGGAAATCGAAGATGTTTATGGCTGTTGGCAGGCTGCGAGAAATTACATTGGTATCGGAGAGCTCGCGGTAAAGCTTGTATGTAGTACTACTTTAATATATTATAGAGGTTTTGGAATAATTTTACACGTGATTTTTTTTTTCTGCCAATGTGAGGAGTATAAAAACTTTATTTTGATATTAGATTTTCTTATAATTTTATGCAGCAACTCGGAGACAGTTATCTTATTCATTTATCTACAGTATACCACTACTTTTTCGTAATATCGTATACAAATTAAAAGTTTTATATTTTTTAAAAGTAAATAATATATTAATAATATAAATGGTTTAATAATAAAAGTTTGCTAAATGACAAACGGTAACATTTAATAAAGATATCAACTAACAAAAAAGTATAAGTATAACAAACCGGTACTTACTACTGACGCAAACGACCGTTACTACTGACTAATATAACACATATATCAAACGTCATTTTCCTTATCTTTTCCGCATACTAATGAAGTCAATTTTTTTTGCATGCTCTACATGAGTAACCTAGTTACGAAGGTTTCACTTTTATCGATCGGTCATGTACCTGAGCTATTATACATCCTTCAAGTTTTAACGCGATCCTAATAGGCCACGCTTTTACATAATTTATGTTTTATTCGATATCTACATAATTTCCAGCAAAAGAAGATTTTAAAAATTTTAAATATTTTTACGCTTTTCTCTTTTATAAATACAGTACGTTCTTCTGTTGCATTTGCATTTCAACCAAATTAAAAAATATCCGAATAATCATTCTAAATAAGCACAGAAAAAAAAATCAAACACTGCCCCCATTAACTAATTACAATATTCAGCAAGACACGAGATAAACGGCTCCATCTCCTTATTATTCGAAGCTCAAAATTACGCATCGCTTGGGAGAGTACTTTCGCATATTAGTAACGCACAACAATTACTAAAGCGAGCCAGACAAAAGAGGGTTGGAGTTCAATGGGCGCTCCGCCATTGCCGTAGTAACGTGCTGCCACTCGTGAAAAGGCGATTTTAACTCTACGCCGCACTTCCTACGCTTAAAAGCCTGAATTAGAGAGGCCGCGCCGTGAGTCGAGCACGAATCCGTCGGCTAAGCTTTCGGAAAACATTCGTTGAACCATATTCGACGAATAATGCTGGAATAATTCGATAGTTGAATTTGATTTGATCATTTTCAATTTGGTGGAAAGTAATTTGAGAATTGATTTTCTTGTTCTCCGTTGTTGAAAGGTGTTGGATATTTTTTATATGCAATCTTGTAGGCTAAGCAATTGAAAAAAATTTATTAACTAATTATTTTTTACTGTGAATCGGCATACTACTTTTTATTCAGTAATAAAGAAGTGAGGACTCCTAAAATTCTTTTTCTTAAATAAATTTTTTAATTAATTATTTTATAAAAAATATTTAATACTATTAAAACGAATATTATTAAATTTATCACTGAAAATATTTTTTAATATTAAGATGTTTTATTCCAATAAGATTAAATCTTCACCTTATCGATTGTCAATGCATCAACCTACACGGAAAAAAATTAAACTCATACTTTGCACACATCTCCCTTTTTATCGGAATTTCAAAAAACACGCAAAAATAAAGTAGCAAATTTATCGGTCTCCTCCTCGCGCACCAGCACACTGGAAAACACCGAGCAGCGAAATAAAAGCCGTACCCAGCGCGGACAGCCGCGCAGCGAATGAAAAAGAGCAGCAAAGCAAAAAGCTCCAGAGGCTAAAGTACCCCACAGACATACATTCTCAAAAAAAAAAAAAAAAAGAGGATGAACAGGTCTTTTACAGACGATGCAGCAGGACGATTCGTTTCGAGCACCGCCGAGCGAGTAATTCGCAGAGAATCGCGAAGCTAACCGCGAAGAGAGACATTCCTGCGGCTTAGCCGACTTCTTTTTCTCCCTTCTACGCTGGATTTTTCTCCCCTCGATATTCGGGTCACATTTAATAGGCCGGGCGACGAATTCGTCGCGATTCAATTACTCGAATCTGCGTAATTAGCGGAGAGTTTCGAGAGTGGAAGGGATAGAATAGCATTTGAATAATTTGATTCTGTGAAGGGCGCGGGGACTGACGTTACTTGGATTAGCTTTTGTTGGTGCGCGATTTTCGTGAAATTTGGTTTGAGTTTTTTACTTTTCTATTAACAATATTGTTTTATATGGAGAGGAATATGTTTTAAATAGTTACTATATTTTCAGCTTGATTTATAACAATTCTTTTTAAAATAAATAGTATATAAATAATAAGTATTAGATAAATATAATAGTAGTACTTAATAGTAGATAAATATAATAAGTTTTATTGATACGTTCTTTGCATTTTGGAGGTGAAAACGGAACTTTTATGAATTCTATATGTTGCCAAATTTTGAATTGATTCTTTTTTAGCATTCACTTTTCAACTATAACAAAGAAATTGATTTAACATAATCTTTAAGAATAAAAGAAGTTATAAAACTTTCATCAACTAATATTTTCCTTTTCCCGAATGAAATGTTTTTAAGCAATTTTTACTTTAACATTTTAGTTCTTGAAGATCTCTTTTAAAAGGGTAACTGAAGTTGATGGCTATTATAAAAAATTAAGCTTCTATTACGAAGTCGTTAAGGTAGACTTCGTTTATTATAGTGTCAGTGACATACTTTTTAATCTCGCATTTCTTATTCAATATTTGAAGTTTAAAAACTAAAAAAGTATTTCAAAAATATTCATCTTTTTAAAATCATGAAAATAAGAAGAACCATTTAAACTTTAATTAAAATATAATTTATAGTCTTATTTTTAAGAAAGCGACGTAATCAAATTAGCAGATAATATTTGAGCTTAATAGTTAGATTCCAAACAGAGCTTGCTTTTACAAAATATTGAAGTTTCTCGAACATAAAAGATAACTCAAGAAGTACATAAACCCAACTCTTCAAATTCATCATTAAAAATTTATTTTTTACAATGACGTCATTGAGTTTTTAATTAATTTTTAATAGTATTCTCTTTCGGTACTTTAAAACTTTAACTAAGTATAAAATATCTTCACTACTGTTGTCATTTTATAAGACTTTGATTAATAACACACTGAGGATAAATTAGTAGAATAATCGAATCAATCTGCATGAAGTCTTAATTAAATATTTTACTGAATTAAACATAAAATTCGTACTAAAAATATACCCTTTCCCAAAAAAAAAAAACTTTAACCCAGCCATTCGGTCAAAGAGAAAGGATCCATTCGCAAATTTATCAGTCAAAAGGTTCATTCTATCCTCTCCCCCAAAATGCACACAATAATCCTACCTCTGAATTACGAAACTGCGCCGCTTTTGTAACTCATACAAATACACAGAAACAACGACTCCGCATCTGGTCCTTTTTCTTTCAATTTCGTCTTCAAGGATGGATACCTCATTCTCTTTTCAACGAGCCCTCTTCCCTGTGACGCTCGTCGGGCCTGTCTATACGTGCATTATATATATCCTCCTCTCTTTCTCTCACCCATTTTCGCTCCATTGGCGTTTAAAGGCGCTTTCAGGCGCTCTAGCCCGTCGCTTCGCCAGCTCATTTGCGAGTTAGTGGATCCTCCTCTCTAGAAGTTTGTATGTGTGTGTCTGTGTGTTAGGTGCCTACACGTCGCGAAACAATTGCCGGAGATTACTTTGCCAAGGGACAATTGCGTATTCGAGTTTATTGCCTTTACGAGGAAGTTTCGATAGAGGCAGAATCGGAATCTTGAGTTTTATTTTATTGGTTTTACTCTTTTTATTTAATGAAATTCGGTCGTCGCGAGTAAGAACTGTTCTTTGCCGGCTCTTTCGCGCTAACGATGTGATAATGCGTATTTGTCGTTGAGTTTGAACTGTTTTCTACCTGAGAATCGGACTAAAGAAAGAATTTTGTAGAATATTAAAATAAGAGTTTTGTAAAACAATTTATATGATCTAAAAAGAGAACGTTAAGGCTTTAATGAGAAAAATCTCAAAAATATTTAAGTAGATGTGAAAATCATTTTGAGTTTTGTAAAATTCTATCTAATTCATAGGTTAGTTCTAAATTGAATAGATAAAAATAACATTCACAACTCCATAAAATAAAATTGACGATTTTCTAAAAAGTAAAACTAGAGTCAATAAAAAAGAGTCGTAAAACTTTAATTCATTTTATTTTATATCTTTTGCAGTACAATTAATTAAAATTTTTTGTTTCATACAAGCTTGTAACTATTTTCAAGGAAACCAAAATTCTATTTAAGATATTCATTACGTCTTGCCCTCTATGTAAATGACTACAGTGAATTCTAAAATTTTATGCATTATTTAATAATTCAAAAAATGTAATATCTATAAATAAAAAAAAATCTTTTTAATACATAATAAAAATGATAATTCTATTTTAAATTAATATATACGTATATTATTATTTAATGATTATTTTCAGAAAGTTTTCAAACAAGAAGAGGTAAACGAATTAATGGGAATATTTTTATAAAAATACATAGATTTTATTTCTAAAAATTTTTAAGATTAAAGTGCTTTTACATAAAAATAATTTTGTTTACAAAAAATATATTCAGCTCCTTTTTGCATTTAAAATTCTATTGAAACGTTTCATTCGCATTTGCAATTTACAAACTTGAACAAACCTAAAAAACACATTGACTCCATAATCTCAATCTCAAATTTATTAAAAATTCTCCCAGCAAATAAAAAAAATAACCATCTCTTAAATAATAAAACCAGCTATCTTGGCAAAAGAACTACCACTTCGCTAACCCCGACGAGCCATCTCATCAGCGAAGGCTAATACCTTCTCCAACAAAAAAAAGAAGGTCACCTAAATATTATTCATACACGTAAAACCGAAACTTGAACAAACCTTTCCTCCTTCTTGAAATGAAAAATCCAGCACAGAATCAATGCAGCAACCCCATCGCCACAGAAGGGCTAAATAAAAAAGCGAGAAAAAGGGGGGCAAAGAGCCGCACGCTCGCGCGATTTCCTGGGGCGCAATAAAATTTTCCGCGCGCCGTTAAACGCGCACACGCGGCTCGTTACGCGCCCCGTCGCGTCGCGTGCTCGTCGGGGCCCTAACGAGGAAATTTGATTGATCGACGCCGGCGGAGGCTTAACCCTGTTTTACATTTTGACGGCGCGCGATATTTGCGTTTCAAATGAACGCGTATATGTATACCGCGCGGCTCGCTCACCCTTGGATAGTCGAGCCTTTCTGTGCCTACCTATGCCCACTCCCTCCTGCTATTTTGTCGATATATCGATAATGAGGCTCTCCCTTTTGCTTTGTGATTACAGCGTCCGGAGCGTCATGCACAAGTATCTGGAGAAGAAGAACGAGGTGAACTTCGACAAAATATTTAATCAAATGTTAGGTGAGTATTGCTGGTTTTATTTACGTATCATTGTGGTCTTTTTAGTTGTGTCTGTTTTTATGTTTTTCAATGAGTTTTAAATATAGACACGATTATGATTGGGGAGAACATTGATTTTTTTATGGGTGCTATTAATTTAGAAGTTGGCTTTAGTAGTGCGCATATTAAAGTTTTTCATTCGCTTGTGTTAAAAACTTTTTTTTGTGATATAAGCAATATTTTTGATGATATAGGTAACAATTTAAAAACGGAAATATATATATTTTGAAAATTCCAAAAAAATCGAATAATATAAAAATCTTGTTTACATTATATTTAAATATTCAAAACTATTGTCTAAATTTATGAAACAAAACTTAGTTGAAAACAAAAATAATCAACAGTCCATTTTGTATTCGAAAAATCGATCAACGAGTAGAAAGTCGAATATTAAATATTACGACCGGTTCATTTTAAGGGTAGCTGCTATTAGGCGGACGGCACACTTCCTCAATAGATTCGAATTACAAATATATGAATCGAAATTTTATTACTTGGAATAAAAAGACATGGAAACTTTGTAGATTAGATAGTAGGAAAACATACTATTCAAATAAGAAATTTTAAATGGTAGAGTTTTAAATATCCTTAAGAAAATATAATTAGGTTTCATTTCGTATAATGTCCGTTTCTCTTTCCCCTAAAGTATAAAATTATAAGGTATTAAAATTTTAAAATGTAGTATACACATTTCAAATATTGATATTTACAATAATTATAGAGTCTGATTATATATTTCTTACAACATAAAATAATAATATCTACAATCTTTTGAAAATATTTAAAATTCTACGAACTTTAAATTTCTTATTCTATCAGAATGTTTTTTGACTGCCAAATTTATAACCTTTCGATAAATTTTTATTGTAAGTAACAAACATTGGATTTGAATGTTTGAAAATCGATTTTTCTGACGTAGTGGAAACACTCAATCGACGAAATGATACCCGCCCAATCTAAATTTATTAGTTCGAATAATTTGACATGCTCATAAATTATTTTTGAAATTATAAATATTCATTACTATCAAGTTATACGTAAAAAAATTCGCAAATCGTATTTTTTTGCTTTTAAGTTTATTTTTTATATTTGTCATGAAAATGTTAATACTTTCAAAGATTTATAGTCGAATCGACATGGTAACATGACTCCACACGATTCTGTATGAAAAATTACCTTAACCTTTTATAATTTAATGTACACAGTTATATTCAAAACATAAGCAAGCCCTAATAAACTTTCAATACAGAAATTTCCATCATTAAATTAAAATTTAATGTTCAAGAAAAATGTACAGACGGCATTCACCAACCTATTCCCAAAACGAATAAAAACTCAAAATTGAAAAGACATTCGAAAAATACCCTCTACAAAACAATACGCCCCCGCAAGCACAAATTCCTCGAGCTCACAATTTTGCATCCCCCAAAAAAGCTCTCAAACGAACGATCCACTTTTGTATACACGACCGGCCGAAAACAGCCGACATCAAAAGTAATTGCCGTCGTTCCCTCCGACAAACCAGCTGCGATTCCATCTGAAAGGAAAAAAACACGGACTCTCCGACTTGTCCGGGTAATCATCGATCCAATTTCGCCGACGAGTGCATCCCTCGATCCGAGAACAAATGGTATACAGCGCGCGAGGGCAAACGTATATAAGCCGACTACGCGCGACGAAGGTAAAAGGATCCCCCTCCGTGTCCCTTCGGGGCCTTTGAGCAACGCGAGATCTGCCGTTATCGTGCGGGAATTTTCACTGCTCTGCCTTTGTCTGTCTGCTGTAAGGTCGTTTTTCATTTCGGCTTTTTCGTTAAGAGAGGCTGGATAGAAAGTGACGTTTCGTTGTTGGGATGGTCGAGATGGTACGTGACGATTTGAATGCTTTATTGTTTTGAATAAGTTTGTGTTTTGCGATGGTTGACATTGAGTTTTTTTTCGTCAAGGATTGATAAAATATATTTATTATTATTCGAATTTGTGAAAATATTCGCGAGGTATAAGTTAAATTTGAATCTGATGTTCAGAAGTCCAAAGATTTTATTTTGTTATAAATTTTTATATTATCAAATTTAGTAGTTTATTTCTACAAAATAAAAGGTACAAATAAAAGGGAGGCTTGCGTATTCAAATTTTAAAAATTCAAATTTAATTAAATTTTAAGGTATCAATTTTTGTATTAAAATTATTTCCCACGCAACTCAATATCAATTTTCATCAAACCATTAAATTCCCGACAAAAATGCAAAACTCCTCGCGTAGCTCGCAACAATTCCTCCCAAGCCTCGAATTTTCCAGCGCTATACACAAAACGCGGACAATGAAAGACACGTTTTGACCCAGTTATCTTTCTGTTTTTGAGTTCAGCATAACCCACTTTTCTCTCTTTCTCTCTCTCTCTCTCTCTCTCTCTCTCTCACACCCGAGCTTTTTTCTCCCCGTATACATTACCGTGTCTCGCGTATCGAAGCTGCGTATAAGTATAAACGCGACGTATCCCCTTTTGTGCTCCCCTGTGGATTTCTATCAAGAGCAAACTTTGCAAATCGCTATGTACGGGCGCAAACTTCGCGCTCTCACGGTCACTAAAGTCGCGTGCGCGCGAAATTACCCACTTTGAATGCCGTTTAAGCCAAACTTGCTGAACGTTGAGGGAAGCGCATTGGGTTCTCTGTGGCGTAAATAGAAGAGGTTTTGATTTAGAAGTTGGCGCTGTTTTCTCGTGTTGATTCGCTCGATTGAGTGTAAACTGGATAAATATAGATGGCAATTGCCACGGTGATAATTGCTGGATTTTGGTTGAGAACAATTGTGTTTGTTTTGTAAGAGTGATGAAGTATGGAAGAGTTATTGTATTTGAAAGTTTGTTTGATTTTGTAAAAATGTTTATAATTTTTTTATTTTACTATCTATAATAAAAGCTCTGCTAAAAATTTTTTCTTTGCGAATAAAACAAAGTAGTTTAAATTACTCAGAGTTATCTTTTACAAATATGGATTGTGAAATATTTTTTTTTTTTTTTTTCAAAGAACTATGAGTTTGCAGTATTTAGTTTTATTCAGTATTGATCTATATCTCACAATAAAAAGTAATACAAGTTTATTACATATACATTTTTTTAACTAAATTGAACAAACAATGAAAAAAATTCAAGAACAAAACCAAATAATAATTTCACATAACGCAATTTTGTTTCTAACATTGCAGGTTACCTTTTATTCAAAGACTTCTGCGAGAACGCGTCGGACGAGCCAATTCCGCAGCTTAGGTTTTACGAGCAGGTACGTACAGGCCGCATAACAGTATAACAATACCACAACGCGATCGTCCCTGGAACAAACCAGCTAAACGATTATTGTGGTCAACGGCCCACCCTCACGTGCCTGCGCCCACACACGAATTTATCCGTCCCCTTTGCCCTACATAAATTCGTACGCGTGCACTTTATACGTTTTTCTTGTTCCGACGATCTGCCGCTGTGTGATTATAGTAATAATTTCGAATGTATTATTGTAAATACGCATTTTGATCGATATAAAAAACTGTGTAGAATCTTCTTAAGAAAATTGAGTTATTATTTGAATTTACTAGTTTGAGAAATAAATGTCTGTAATCGAATAAATAATAGATAAAAAGAAAAAGACTCTTTTAAAAAATTTACACTAAAACATAACTGACAAAATATACCGACCAAAACCTTATAAATCGACTTTAATCTGCGTCCTTTTCTGTAAACGGATTCTATAACTTTCATTATTGATATAAATGATTCATTTTTCAGTATTTCTCTCTGCCAACAATAAACAGTAACAATGATATATTCTTAGGAGACACTCGCCAATTTCCATTTTCCACAATCATTTATTAAAGAAATTTATAACCTTGCATAAAAACTTTGATTCACGATCGAATTAATTAAAATGCCAAAGTCCTCAGTAACCCCAGCAATCCTTACACCTTTCCATCGCTCCCCTAGAATTATTGAAGAAATCATTTATACAATAAAATAGCGCAGGACAAACGACCAGTCGGGGAATGATCGAAGACCTCTGCGAAACTTACGGCCGCCCGGCTGACAATAAATAAGGGCAGCAGTTCGGTATTCCCTGTATTTTCCAAAATATCGTAAACCAAAGCCTACGGCAACAATAGCGCACGGGGACGCCTTTGATTTGAGGAGGAATCGCCCCGAGTTTATGAGCGTGTTTTGTAGCTGTATTGTGCGCGTTCTATAGATGCGCGCGGGCATATGGAAGTAGTTTCGCTTTTGTAGGTAGGAAGTATATGCAGACTGTAAAACGCTCGCTGCTTTTGTCATTCGCGTTGATTTTCTCGGGAAGCTCCGGAAAGGATCGATAATCATATTGAAAGCGTAAAAACCGGCGTAACAGATATTACGAATAGAAAATGACAAATATTTCAATAAAACAGTAACTATCCCCACAAAAAAGTTATCTCACAAGCGTACAAACCAGCTTAGAGTCCAGCAAGTCGTAACAAAAGCTTTCCTCGGCAATCGGCCGGGAGAGCGCAAAATAAATCGAACGACCCAGTTACGCGATGCACTTGACCCCTAATAAAGTAGACACGCGCAGGCATACTGATAGTCATACTAATCGAGTGTGCACTTAATCGTTGCAGATCAAGGCGTACGAGAAGCTCGAGTGCCCCGAGGAGCGAAGGAAGCTCGCCCGAGAAATCTACGACAATTACATCATGAAAGAGCTGCTGGCGCACACGCACGTGAGTCTTCTTCTTTCTTTCTTTCTTTCTGTACCTTCATTCGCGTCGGGCGCACTACTTTTGCGCCTCCCTCTCTCTTTTTCGTCGTCCGTTGATTAAAACCTCTGATTCATTAAGTTAACGAAGCATTTTTTTGCGCTCTTTCTCTCGAGCGCCGCGCCGCTTCCTTATTTAGTTTAATAAGAGACATTTCTCCTTGCGCGCGCTAGATTCATTTGGAGGCACGCGTAAGAATAAGCCGAGAGAGGGAGGAGAATGCTTGAGGTCATGGTGTTTTTTAATGCATTTTTTTTTCTTTGTGGCTTCTTTCCAGGAATACTCCGCCGACGCCGTGAGTCACGTGCAGGAGTTTCTCATAAAAAATGAGGTTCCTGTTAACTTGTTTGAGGTGAGTTTAAAGTGATGCTTTGTTTCGATGGGTTTTGACAAAGGGGGTTTTTAGTTTTGTCTTGATATTGTTTTGATAACTATTGCAGTAAAAAAGTTCTATCTTTAATGTAAATAACATTTACGTTATTTTTGTTGCTTAGTTCTTAAGTAGAGTAATTTTGCAATAAAATGATATTTTTTAAGAAAAGAGAAAATAATAAAATGAAATAAAGGCTTGTTTTCTCTAGTTTCATTTTCTTTTTTGAGACTTTTTTGAAAACTTTTCTAGACCGTATTATTCAGATTTTAGCAGGAGCTATATTTTTTCAAGCTTTTCTTATTAAAAAAACATTCATAAGAAACATATGTAAACTATAGTTTTAAACTTTACTGCAACTTCTTTTATCTTATCTTTTATTTTATAAGATTCAAAAGCATATTCCAAAATTTAAACTGATTCTGAGGCTCAAATCTGACACATTTTGGTACCACATTTTATAATATTTTTAGTAGAAAGTCTCATATTTGTTTATGTAATATTTTGCAATAATTAAAAAAAACGAAATTATTTAAAAAATATAACATAGAAATTGTTGAACTGTATAAGCTTAGAATATTCATCTTTATCTACCTATTTACAACTACTGACTTCTCTAAACAAATTAATTTTTAATTCAGAGTTATTTTTTTAGTTAAAAAAAAAGCATAATGATTCAATAGTGTTTGAGTGTGACACCTTATTGTTAATAACAAGAAAGAAGTGATTATGACTTTTATCTTAAAAGCTATATTAGTCATCGACATTGTTCTTTTTTGTCTTCATATAAGCTTTGTGATATAAATGCCATCTAGTTAAGACTACGATAGTTGAGAGAACGTCGTATTCTCTTGTCTAATTCTAGTTTATTAAACTTTTCTGTTAGGTTACTAATATGGAATAATAAATGATTTTTTCTATTTCAAATACTCTTTTGAAATATTTCTTTTTATATTTAGTATAATAAATAGGAATGAAGAGAAAATATTAGTAGCAGAACTTTGACTTGTGAATCTCATTCTAATATCTTCAGAACTCCAATGATCCTATGATCTCTTTTTTTCTTTTTCATTTTTTCTTCTTTACTTTTTATGATGTAATAGAATGAAAAAATCTGTTCTCATTTTTCATATTTCACTACTGAATTAATATCAATCCATTTTCTTTTTCATGCTACTATTCAAACGAATATTCTGCATTAAAAATTTCCAAATTCTTCATCGCATTAAAAATCCATTCCCCTCAAACCCTTACACAGAAACTTCCTTCACTTCGCAAACCTCCGTGATACTCTGCATTAGCGCTTTACGACCGTATGCTTTGCCTCCTCATTACCCTCTAACTCTCTTTTTAAAAGAACTGCAATCCTTCCTACAAACCTGCGTTATTTGCTTCCCTCGCGTTTTCACGTGCGCCAACTCCTTCTTCAAACCACCGACTTCCCAGCCACCGTTATTTATTACTCTCTCCGACTCACGACATCATTATCTCAACTCTCCTTTTTTCCTTTCCGTCGAAACATCATTTTCCCCGCTTTTTCGATCCCATATCCCCGCACTCCATATCCGACGATGTACTTTCTCGTAATTTCTATCCTGGCGCGCGCGCTAGACTCAAGCTCTCGACACGATTTCTACTATTACACTCTAAAGCTCGCTTCATTGAGCTTTACGATTCTTTTACAGTCCTGCAACTCCTTTTCTCGTCCTGTACACAGCTTTGCAATTCCAATCTCTCAGCGTTTTACGGCCGTGCTTTGTCATCTGTCTTCCTGCTCTTTGTGCTCCGTTTTCCATCCAGTCGCGTGCGAACACCTATTTTCGCCTGTCGCCGCGCTGTGTCCTTTTCAACTTTGCCGCTCTCTCTCTCTCTCTCTCTCTCTCGTCCCGTCGTTTTTGCAGTAAACCTTCGTCCTTTCGACTGTGCGATGTTCAGTGTCAGGTCCGTTGACGATATAGAAATATTTTATATCATTGACGAATGTGTTGCTTTCTCTTCTTTCGAATGGAAAGATGCGTATTTTTCAAACGTAATTTTTTATGTTTCATGCTTTTGGATGGATTTTTGCAATTTTCTTCTTTTAGTTCTTCTACTTGTCTTTCGATAATTTCAAAAAGTTTTCCTGTTCTGCATTTCTTTCTTCTGACAGTTGGAATTTCTTTTGCTAAAGTTTATTTCATCTTTTTATTGCAATAACTTTTCGTTAAAGAATATATTTTGATTAAAAAAATTTAAGATAGTCTGCAAATTTACATGATTTTTGAATTGTAAAGTTTCAATGAAAAGATCAACTTTGAAACGTAAAAAGTCACATGTGATCTTTTTTTATTTTCAGCCGTACATCGAAGAGATTTTCAATCACTTACGAGGGGAGCCTTTTAAAAAGTTCCTTGAAAGGTAAGCTTCCTTAACTTTTTGACACAATTTAAAAGTTTTTTTACTTTCTGATAAATTCTAAGCAAATCAAGAAGATTTGTGCTGATAGATCGATTTTTATAACTTTTATAAAATAACGATATCTAGATTATTATAAGAAATTAATGATAGCAATTTCAATTATTTATTACATAAAATTTAATAACTACGGCAGAATAATAAATTTTGAAAAGAATATTATGGAATTGTAAATATATTAAATTTTATTTCAGTGATAAGTACACTCGCTTCTGCCAATGGAAGAATCTCGAACTTAATATTCAAGTGAGTACAATATGGCTTTTATACTATTAGCATTACATAAATTTTTTATCGTTGATTTAGTATAAATTTAGTATAATTTATATTTGTAATTCGAATAGAAGTTTTTTGATAACTTTGTATCACGTGAAATTTCATCTTTATTTAATAATCTTAAATGTTATTCCATTATTAAAATTATAAGTATGCAAAAATTCTTTAGAAAATATTTTCCTTTTTAATCTTTAGACATTCTCATAAGGAAGTAACTTAACCTTGTCGTCGAGTTTATATCAAAATTGGTTTCTTGAGAAATGTTTTTGGGCCCTGAACCCCATATTTCAACCCAAGCAAGTGAATTTTGTTTCAGCATATTAAATTTAAAATAACTACATTATAAATCAAAGTCTTATTTATTCTGGTTTAATCAAATTTCAAATACTAATTAAAATATTCAATAGTACCTCGATCTTTATCCGATATTTTGACAATTTTATTTTAATGGATCATAATTACTGCGATCAAAATTAATGAGTTGAAGCTTTCAAATTGGTAGAATATTTAAAAACATTTAATGCATAATCAATAATAGGTATAGCTTTGTTCCGAAAGTTAATTAATGTTAATGCAACTTTAATCTATGAAAGTGTTATCCGCGGTTATAGTAAAGTGCTTATTATTTACTAGAGCACTTCATGCAAGTATGGAAATTGATGAACTCTATAGAATTGGTTGATAGCAGTAGAATCATTAATTGTCATTGCTTTTGTAATATAAAACAATATTAGTATTTAATGATTTTAGAATACAAATATAAAACAATTTTGATAGTATTTTGAAATTTCATTATTTTTTTGTTTCTTCAGTATACAAAGTAAAATTTTATTTAATCCTTTAAATACTTAATATGAAGTTTTAAAAGATTAAATTTTACAAAGGATAAATCTGTTGTATTATATAAATGATAAATGTCACAGTGAAAACTTTATTAAGTATAAATTTAATAAATAAATTTTATAGTGAGAACTTTATAAAATA
Source organism: Eupelmus urozonus (assembly GCA_900480035.1). Lineage (NCBI taxonomy): Eukaryota > Metazoa > Arthropoda > Insecta > Hymenoptera > Eupelmidae > Eupelmus > Eupelmus urozonus. The sequence goes on from UELX01001048.1 coordinate 40,680, forward strand.
TAAATTTAATAAAATAATTCATCATTTTCTTTTTTTTTTATAATGGATTCACAACTTTGATTTTTTCATACTTTTCAAAATTTACATTTTAGTTTCTAGGCTGACATTTAGTTCTTATTCACATCTTTCATCTCTTACAAATTTCACAAAACAATCCATCAATCCCTGTAAAAAAAACCGACGAACCCCTTAAAAAAAAATCTTTAAAAATCAAACCAACAAAACCCATCCCATCCACCTCTCTCCAACGCCCCACCCCTCACCAAAGCATTTTCTCAAAATAAAAAGCCACTTTTTCTCTCACCCACCGATCGATCTCATCCCTCTCTTTCTCCGTCTGCTCCCCAGTTAACGATGAACGACTTCAGCGTGCACCGGATAATCGGCCGAGGCGGCTTCGGCGAGGTCTACGGCTGCCGGAAAGCCGACACGGGAAAGATGTACGCGATGAAGTGCCTCGACAAGAAGCGCATCAAGATGAAGCAGGGCGAGACCCTAGCGCTCAACGAGAGGATAATGCTCTCGCTAGTCAGCACAGGGGTGAGTATTCTTCCTGCGATTCTCCTCGAAATATTTCAGCACCGAGGGATGTAGGTCACTCCTCTCGATTGTGTAAGGTGCTTTTTTAATAGGCTGCTGTGGGTGGCTGGGGTGAGTGCTCGGATTGAAATTATGGCATTGATTTTTTTTTAGTTTCATATAGGGATGCTTGGGGTATTGTAGGTTGGTTATCGCGGTTGAAGATCGGAGAGTCGAGCTTAATGATGAATATAAGTCGATAGCTTATCGGGCTTATTGTCTAAAAAATGAATAAAAGGGCGTATTAGACGTTAATTCTTTTTTTATTACGGTTTTTGTTGATAAGATATACACATTTTTTATTTTAGTCCATAAATTATTTTAATGAATTATCAGATGCCTTGCCTGTCCATTAAATGAACTCGTTTAATATATTCATTCCTGGAAATTATTTTTATATAGAATTTTGCTTTATCAAATTCTAGGTAATTGCATATTTTTTTACTCTGCGATATTTAGGTCAAATAGCTTTAATGTTGATATAAAAAATTAATATCAATTAAATATTTAAATTGAAATCTCAATAAAAGCTCCTATACTGCTATATATTGAACTTAATGAACCTTATCAATTCCATGCAGGTTTCGTTGAATAGTACAATTAATCAAAATAAAGCTCCTCGAAATGCACTAATTACCTATTATAGCTTCGCATATACCGTGAAAATATAGATTTCCTGCTGCATAATAAATAGCTCAATTAGATATTCAGAAAACTCTCCCATCACAATAAAAAGCCAGACTTCTTTATTTCAACCAAACTCATGTAAAAAAACCATTCATTCCCAACGCAGAAATTACAACATATCCAACCCTACAGTCCTAAACTTCAAACAAATACCCCCTCATCCTTCCAAATCAACAAACCACTTCCAAAAAAAGGCTACACCCATCTATAACCCACCGCTCTGTACCCAGGTCGACTGTCCGTTTATCGTGTGCATGACCTACGCGTTCCACACGCCCGACAAGCTCTGCTTCATCCTCGACCTGATGAACGGCGGCGACCTCCACTACCACCTGAGCCAGCACGGCGTGTTCAACGAGCCCGAGATGAAGTTCTACGCCGCCGAGGTGATCCTAGGTCTGGAGCACATGCACCGGCGCTACATCGTCTACAGGGATTTAAAGCCGGCGAACATACTGCTCGACGAGCACGGCCACGTCAGGATATCGGATCTCGGGCTAGCCTGCGATTTCTCCAAGAAGAAGCCCCATGCCAGTGTGTGAGTATGCGATGCGATGCGATGGTTTGAGGTGGTGATTTTTGTTTGTTTTTTTTTTTAGTGGGTGGTTTGTGGTGTGGGTTTGATGGGTAAACAATGGCTTTTATATTTGGAACTTTTTAGGATTCGATGGGTTATTGGGAATGTAGATGTTGGATAATATGATTTATTCTTTTACGAAAGTGGCAAAATATATATTCCTAAAATAGGGACACTTCATATAACGAAAATGTAAATTACCAATCTCATCATTTGAAGTAACGGTAGCATGAAATTCGTTATCCGGAGAGTATGCTGATTTTTCTTTGTTAGTATTTTGCACGTATGAATAACGGATGAAAAGCTGTCAATTTGAAATGATTAATAGTAATGTAATACAGAATGTTCAATTATTGTTAAAGACAAATATCATCTTTTGAGTTTTATAGATATTGCAATTTATAGTATACTGGTTTCAAATATTTCTTGTCCTATACTTAAATATGATTAAATTTTTTTGAACGGCTTCTTAGTCCCACTGCAAGTAGAAAAAGTCAAGTTTAGTAAGACACGCGATGCCAATGTTTACCCAATAAAAAATTCAGCTTATCATTACCTGAATTAAAAATCTTAATTACGTTAATTCTCCAAAACTATACTCAATCCAAACACCATTAATACCTCAATTCAACAGTACGCACTACTCTAAAACCTAAACTTCTTACCAAACCAAAAGAATCACTCCAAAAAACCCCACCCAACAAAAAAAACAACGTTCTAACACCCTTCAATTCTCAATTTTCCAGCGGTACACACGGCTACATGGCCCCGGAGGTCCTGTCCAAAGGCACGGCGTACGACTCGAGCGCCGACTGGTTCTCGTTCGGCTGCATGCTCTTCAAGCTGCTCAAGGGCCACAGCCCGTTCCGGCAGCACAAGACCAAGGACAAGCACGAAATAGACCGCATGACGCTCACGACGGTTCGTGTCATCGACTTTTTCCCCCCCGTTTGTTTACACGCGCGCTCGGCTATTTTCGAGACACAAGAGGGGAGGATCAAATTCTTTGGCTCGGCCCGGCTTTCGCTTTTTTTTTCTTCTCTTCCTCTCCTCGCCCTGCCCGTGCGCGCGTTACGTCAAAGCGGCTTTTCAGACTGATGAGTGTGGAGGTAGAAATGCGGCGCGATGTAAAAGAGTCTTTTGAGTGATAGAAATTTTGGTAGCGCTGCGGAGCTGGGCGAAAATGTTTGCTTTGTGGAAGACTGTCCTCCGTTATGTTGGAGATTTCGGAATTCGAGAATTTTTTTTATCATTTTTCAAATAAGATTATTTTTGAAAAAAGACTGTTTACTTTTTAGCAAATTAAAGCAATTTTTTGAACTGACAGTAATATATTCTATTTAGTTTGTGAATTAGAGAGAAACCAGAATTTACGGCTTGATTTAAAGAAGAGAAGAGCACTATAAAACTAAAGATGGTATAACAAGATTTCGATGGATTTCGTTAATGATAGTCATAAACTAGAATACATCATAAATACACTTTATTTCATATCTAGCTATCTTTATCTAAATGTATACAATTTTACGACAAAAGCGGTATTACACAAATCTTATCTATCCCGTTTTGTTCGACGTCTCGCAAAGATAAAACGTTGAGTAAGAAAGACCTTGCACCTTTCTTCAAAGTACACCCGATACAATCTAAAGTGAAAAATTATCAGCTGATATTATCACCAATCATCATTCTTCCACTATTTCTCAAAATCTTCATCTCTAAAAAAACCCAAAACATCATCCCAATAACAATCAATTACCCCAGCCCTCCCACAAATAACTAACCAACCACCTTCACCCGCAGAACGTCGACCTGCCCGAGTCGTTCTCTCGGGAGTTGCGCTCGCTGCTCGAGGGCCTGCTCCAGCGCGACATCAACAACAGGCTCGGCTGCCGCGGCGGCGGCGCCGACGAGCTCAAGGAGCATCCGTTTTTCGCCGGCATCGACTGGCAGCAGGTCTACCTGCAGAAGTACACGCCGCCCCTGATACCGCCGCGGGGCGAGGTCAACGCAGCGGACGCCTTTGACATCGGCTCCTTCGACGAGGAGGACACCAAGGGCATCAAGCTCACGGATGCCGATCAGGACCTTTACAAGAACTTCCCGCTCGTCATCTCGGAGAGATGGCAGGCCGAGGTGGCCGAGACGGTTTTCGAGACGATCAATAACGAGGCGGACAAGGTGAGGAGGGGCCTCTACTATTGTTGGAGGATTTGATTTGCGATTTTTGTGAGAGGGTAACGAGACGGGGGGTTCGTGCTTTTTTCTTGATTTTTCCGAGTCGAGGCAATCTATATATATGCGTGCTTGAATTGAAGATGGAAATTAAGTCGTGGAAAATTGTTCGGAATGACATTTACACCCTTGTTATATTGGGGTAATAAATCCCTACAATTTCCTTCTGTTGAAAAAAAAGTTATCTTTTCGGAAGTTATTATGTTATTATGTAAGACGAAAAGAATGTAATGATGAAGGTTATTTATCCTGATTTCTTCATTTCCATTTTGATGAATACCAAATATCAAATTTGTTTTTTCTCATTGAATACTATTGGTTTAATCAGATACTTTTGTTATTGGAACTTGTCCAAAATATTCTAATTTATAAAAATGAATATTTAAGTTAGTTTTACCTATTTTTTTCAAGAACTAATGAAAAGAATTTCTTAATTAAAATATAATAAAATTTCATTTTTGCAATATTACATAATAACACTCCTTGTATCTTACATTTTTGAATTTTAATACATAACTAATTATAGGAGAACCCATGTTACTAAATTCCGTAGACAATTTTAATGAAATAAGAATTATCAATTATCATTATTAAATCACCAAACTTCATTTTTAGTTGGAGAATAAGAGGAAGGCAAAAAAAGTGAGATTCGAAGCAGACGAGAAAGGTATAAAAAATACATTTTTATCGCAAAATTTAACGGTATTTACAACATTGTTTGTATTTAATTCTGGCTTATTCAGGCTCAGACTGCATATTACACGGATACATTAAGAAGCTTGGCGGACCGTTCGCAAGCGCATGGCAAACTCGATACGCCAAACTCTATCCAAATCGATTAGAACTTCATCCCGAATCAGCTACAAAGCCTGAACTCGTCTTCTTAGATCAGGTGAAATATTTATTTACTATTAACGATTATTATTACAAATTATAACAATGTTTTTTAATAGTAATATTTATTTAACATTTTTTATATGCAAATAATAATTTTTACGATGATACGGAAATTTTTATATTTTACGTGGCTCTAATGATAAATATTATTTAGGTGGAAGAAGTCAGCGGCGACTTGCAGCATGTCAAAGGCGAACAGTGCATAATCGTTCGAACGAGAGATGCCAAAATTGTATTAACAAATCCGGTAAGTCTAATTGTAAACAAATTTTTTATGTATTAATTAATAAATATCTCTAAGTCTTTAAACTGTATATAGATATCATTATGGTATAACATAATGATGTCATACTATATATCTAATTTTGTTTGGACTAACGCAAAAAATCAAATATCGCTATTAATTTTTTCCTTTTTTAACGATTACTTTTCTACCTTTTCAAAAAAAAAAAATATTTACAGCAGAAAGGTTTCACATTTAATAAGACTCTTATGCAGTAACCAGACACTTGATGAAGCCAATAAATTAATTGTTGAAAGGACTTATTAAAAATTAAAGTCTCTGTTTGAATCTTTAGACACAATCGATACTCATGCATTCTTAAATAAATTAGCCGGTGAGCGGTGAAATCAGTACTATTGATTCGACGTTTTATTTTATTAAAGTGAAAAGTCTTTCTCATACTTTATTTATTCGCATTTAAGGTAGCAAATTAAAATTTCACGCACATGATAAACGTTAAAGCAAATTTCTACATAATTCAACGTTAAAAATTCATCTCAATTAAAAAAAAAAGTGTGATATTAATTCTAAACATAATTTTCACTTTTCCACAGGACGAAATAAGCCTGAAGGAGTGGGCGATCTCGCTGCGCTCGGCGCACAAGTCCTCGATGGAGATGCTGGGCAACATGGCGCGCAAGGCCGGCAAGATCTACGGCACGACGGAGCGCGACAGCGTGATACCCGCGACGCAGCGATCGACGAACGGCAACTAGCCCAGCAGCCGGGAAGACAGTACCAGCGCCGCGGATCCAGAGAGCGTCGCGCCACCAGGCGTCGTATGCATATATATACTCGCGTATATATGTCTGTACTCCAGAGTCCCACTGCCCAGTAACAGAAGCAGCGAGAAGGAACATTTTTTATACTGTTAAAAAAAAAAGGAGAGATACACACACACATACACGGAAGGGCGTGAATTCGATGTTGAAGAACAATAGTGAGACCGAGCTTCCTTCCGAGAGCGAGCTCTCGTACGCGCGTTCTTTATCTCTCACTTCTCTCTTCTATTCTCTCTGTATTATCTATTACGCGATATAAAGCGCGAGACGTCGTTTGTTGACGACGACAGTCACACACTTACACGCATAGACGTACACACATACATACACACGCATACACATGGACACACACACACAAACACATAGACATACGCTGTGTAGCTGAGAGGTAACATGTCTCTTTTATTTCCTCACTCGATAGGTACTATACCTTATACACGTTTCTAGATGCGATCCTGTTGGAAAAAAAGAATCATATGAGAAAATCACGCAATTAAAGCAAACGTATATTTGTATTGTCTTGTATACCTCTGTAGGTGTCGAATCAAACGATCTGAAGATATTTCAAATTGGTATGTGATAAATCGTGATTTTACCGACAGCAGTTTTTTTTCAGCAAGATCAAAAAAAGATCAAAGCTCTGAGAGAGCGATGATCTTTAAGTGTAGGCTCGAACGGTGCACGCGGAATAAACGACTTTGCATCAACGTTTTTTTACCGAAAATCTTTTGGTGAAACGCTGCCACGTTGCATTCTGTACATTTTTAGACGATGTTTTAGATGACGCAGAAAAAAATTCGACGACCATTTACGGCGACTCGAAGTTTGATAAGAGGCCCATGACATCACGATGCCAAATACTACTAAGCTGTGACGTCATGAGAGAATTTCGAGTAAAGCTGATATTTGGATGTTTTGTCTAATTGTTATTTTCGAAAATTTTTTGAGATTGTCAGTAAATGATTGTGGTTACTGATGTTTAATCTATAACGCATCGATTGTATGTACTTTTATTCGAGAGAATTGAACTTTATTGCTTCTCTTTCCAGTTAATAAAGACCAAAAGATTAGAGTTATGACCATCAAAGCAATAACAGTTAATTCTCCCTTTACTTACTATTTGTAAAACAAAAGAAACTTTATGTCAAAAATATCAATCAATTAAAAAGAAAAAAATGATTAGACAAAACTGCAAATATTGCCGACTCTTGACGCTTGAAAACTTCCGTATTTGTAATCTGTTTAGATGAATAAAGTATTGCAATTAACGTTGCTTATTATCTACAAAATAGTCAACACTTGTCTATTATCTACTAAGTAGAGGTACCAAAAAGCGAAAGAAATTTTGATGCAAACACAAATAGAGGATTTTAAAGTTTCGCAACTAATATCGAGTACACTGTTTTGAAGATTGTGGATAAAAAAAGTGAGAAAGTAATTGCAAACTTATCTATTAGTTTTTAGTACGATAATTTCGGATCCCTAAGATTGGACCGATTAATTAAATAAGAAATTGCTTTTTAAAAAATAATCAAGTCTTATAAATTTTTTACAAACATCTATAATTTATTTATTCGTGTAATGTTTTAATAAAGTATATTAACAGTGTTCACTTGTTAGACAGAAATGTTCATCACTGATAAATTCGTTGCCTTATTTCTAATGTATAAACTTCTTAATAAGAAGAAAGACAAAAAAATTCTATTTATTTGAAAATATAAAATTGTTCCTTTGTATTGATGTAATAACATTAATATTTACTTTTATTACTTTTAGGTTAAATATTACAAAAATGAGGGTCCACTAACATTTTCACCAAAATGTTTTCACACTGATCCATGAAATTCAGTGCCACATGCAAAAAATTGATATATTTATTGGAAATACTTTTATTTTCAAAATTATTCAAACAATCAAATCAACAGGTTTTATAAAGCTGAATCTTGAGTACAAATTTTACAAAATCGTATTTTTTATAATTGAATGAATGCAAATCATAGATGATCTAAGATAATCTAATATCGGATTATTCGTTAGGAAATTGTGCCGTAATAAAATATCTTATCTCAAAGTAATCTATGACATTTGTAAAAGTGAGATTTTTTTAAATTTGTATAAACTGTTTCTTTAGAAAAGTTATCTACTACTTCTTCAATTTTCACTTTGAATATAAAAATTAAAAATAATAAATACATAAAATAAATACTTTGCACATACGCACACTTAATTAATAACGAAAATCGAATTTTCAAAACAGATGTACTCAAAAATTAAAAAATAACAAAATGAAAGAGTAAAGTAACGACTCTTTATACCTTCACCATAGTCCTCCCCAGTCCTCCTTCTCTGCATCTTCCCACAAACAGATACACCGAATCGAGGCCGAAAAAGTATGCTGAAGAAAGAACAAAAAATTCATGAGGCGTTGCAATTTCATTATAGTCAATGAAGCAATCTTTATAAATCTCTCTATCTCCGTAACTCGGTTGATGGCGGTTAGTTTTTGTTACGTGACGACAAACAAAATAAAAAGACTCGCGAATATTAAAAAAATATATATTAATAATTACTAATAAATAATAAAGAAGAAACACACGAACAAACTTTTGTAACGCAACATTTGCTAAAGTCTCTCTGTCTCTATTTCTGTCTCTCTATCTTTGAAACTCCGTCTCTGTCTCGGACGAACACATTAAATATATTAAATATATACATATGTTTAACGGACCCAAAAAAATGTATATGTATCAACGTATATAGTATATATACGAGAAGTATTAAAAAAACACACACACACAAGACGACGACGCTAGGATCGTTCTGACCTAGGATGCATAAACGTCACGGACGAGCGTGACGGGGACTGAGAATATATAATTATATTAGGGAGAAAAACATTATTAAAAAAAAAAGGCAGAGAAGAATATTATATATCGTGTGAAAAAGAGAAATAAAATAAAAAAAATATAATAAAGAAGTAAACCAAGATTACATGAAAAATCGTAGAAAGATGAGCGAGTCGAATTATTCGAGGTCGTAGACGTATATTAATTATTATAATATTATATACACACGGATATATGCGCGAAGGAGAATAAAATAAAGTAAATGATAAGATGGCCAGGCCCAGGCGGCTTGGCGAAAATTCGAAAAATAAAGGCGAAAGAAAATTTAGTGTTATTCTATCTTTGCGGAGGGTTCGTTGTTTCCTTTTTTCTTTCTACGACTTTTACGATATAATTGTGAATGTATGTATAGTATTGTTCTTCTTCTGTTCTCGATTCTCCCTTCTTCTGTTCGTTTATTTTTAGGAGAAGTTTTACGAATGCTTCTTCGTCGATATGCGATATGTATGTCGAACACAAAATTTGTAAGCTCGACGCTGTGAGCAACTATTGTGTAAGCATCGGCGGAACTTTCTGATCTAAGTATAATGGATAAATTTCGATTTTTTTAACGTCTAGTACTGTAGTCTGTATGATACGAGTATAAACATTTTTTAGTTACGAATATATATATATATAAATATCGTTAAGAGCGTATATAAAGTTATATAAAATAAAAAAGGAACGCCGATTGTTGATTTCAAAGTTTAAAAGTCAATTTTTTAAAAAATTAATTTTTAATCGCTCAAACTTTTAAAAAATGAGAACCAATATATTTAATTTTATTAATTTTAAAGAGAAAAAATGTAATGTTACGCTTTTCTCAATTTTTACGTATTTGTGACAATTTTTTTTAAACCGAGTGTAGCACTAAATTTAAGGATTCTCGTTAATAATGAAAATGACCGACAATTTTCTAAACGAATTTTTCGTTATTTCATTCAATGTTAAATATTCTTAAAAATAGATATTATTTACTATGAATAAATACTCTGGATTAAAATAATTCTGATAGTCATGACAGTGTTAAATTATTTAGCTTGACGTTTTATATAAATAAATTTTAAATCAATTGATTTTTATAATTTTTTATATTTTATTTTATTATTTAAGAATAAATAGGCTAACTTTTTATTTTTTATGTGTAAAAATAATCTATGGACTAGGCGAACGATGGAAATTTATCGCCACCTTTGTAAAAAAATATATTTTTTAATGTAATCAGTAAAACAATGTACTATATTAGTTCGTTTATTCAAGTACTTGTGTTAATTTTAACACATAATTATATAAATCTGGAAATTTGTGTTATGTAAAATGATAACATTGTGTTATTTTGAATAAAATATTTATTGACTATAAAATAAACTACCTTTATTAAATAATACAAATTTTATCACTAAAACATAGTTCCTAACTAGTTTCTTATTATTGTTTAAATTTCAAACCTCGTTAGAGTCAATTATTGTGTAAATATTATATCTAAAAATTCAGTAGTTTAAAATTTTTATAATTAATTTTTTTTTTTCGAAATATTTTTATATAATACATTGACTCTGTGGCTTAATTATAAAAATAATAATAAAACAAAACTTACAGATAACAATTTAAAAATTAATTAAACTATGAGTATATTAATGATCTTACTTATATACAGAAAACATAATTTGTCAAATAAGTTTAAAATAATTTATAAATTTAAAAGGACAAAACGAAAGAATTATTAACTTTCACTAATTATTTACATTAACGAAAGCAAAAAATATGAATATACAATAACACGGATTAAACTTTTAGTTTACTTTATACCAAAAATTTTTCTTATCTTTAAATTATTTTTTACATAATAAGAGAATATTCAGAAGATAACTTCTGCGGAGCAAGAATTTCTCTATTTTGAGAAAAAATAAGAGAGCCACAATGATAAATAATTTTTTATGCTAGAATTTTGCAAAATTGTTGATTATTTATCTGGCACATATCTGCTTATTACAGTTCTGAAAGATACATACATGAATGTGCATTATTTACACTTTTAAAAAACTTAGGTAAAAATAAGTAGGTACTTGATATACTTTAAATATCGTTAACCTACAAATATCTAGTGTAGATATTATCAATAAATATTAATTTCCAGGTAGAATGTTTTCAGACATAAGTATAAGTGAATATAGAATAATACATAAAAATTAAATAGTTTTAAAACTTTGAATATGTATAACATTATATGTACATAACGTACTCGATTATCATTATAACTTTAGTAAACTTGAAAAGAACTTCCAATTATTTTCGGGATAAATTGAAAATTTGTATTACACTCAGATAGAAAAATGTGATTAAGTATTTTTCAAATACATGGGTTGCTGTTTTACTCAGTAATTTATTTTTAGTTGCAAACTTGTACAAAACTACCATTAATACGCTCAAATGGTAGTATATGAGATGCTACTGCTAATTATTATAAATAAGATCTAATTATTATAAATAAGGTTAGTACTTGGATGGGTGACCGCTTGGGTACCCCGCGTGCTGTTGGTACCTCTTTTTTTTGCAATTTTTTTTCTTTTTTATTTAAATTATGTGAACTTTATCAATTCGCATTACCAAACATTTGGATGGTAATTTTCATTTTATTTAATATGAATTTTAAACATTATGAGAAACTCGATATTATATCGATTGATACCTCAGGCTCGATGTAAAAAATCATTTCAGTGTCTTATATAGTCAAATTCTTGTTAAATTAATTTTCCAATTTGCCACTTTTCTTTAAGAATGGCAAATTTTGCGGTAATTTAAAATATCGCGTTTTAAAAACAAATTTGCACACGGTTAAAATGCAAATGTAAAAACGAAGGCACAAAGTTGAACGTACATAATTTCGCGGCAAAAGTGATTTTTCATCAATGAAAGTAGAAATTTCGATACCAAGAGAGCTAGTTTTTGAAAAAGTTTAATAGTTTTGGGAGAAAT
>UELX01001049.1:0-52543 GCA_900480035.1 Eupelmus urozonus
GGTACGTTGTGTGCGTGTGTGTTGGGGGAGGGGGGGGGGGGGCACCGCAGAGGGAAGGAGAAAATCTTTGGACTGCAGGAGAGAGTCGAGCACGAGCCACTGCGGCATTGGCAGCGGCTCGCTTTAAAATCGGTTTTTTTTTCTATAGGTGGCCGTCTGAGATCGAAAATGTAAGCCTGGCGGAGGTAGGATATGCTGATGCACAAAGGTAATTTGAGATTGTTTGGTGTTGTTTATGAGGGTGGGGAGAGATTTCGTTGTACTATGTATTTTTTTGAATATTTTGACGTAGTTACATTTGATGATTCATTAGATGATAGATGAAGGGATCATTATTTTTTACATCTGTTTTTTCATGGCTAATAGTTAAAATCTAGAATCGATAATAAGGTGTACTGATGCTGTTACGTATATATTTTCAAGATTAATTTCTTGACCTTGGTATTGTTTGTTCATGGACGGTATATAAACCAAATTTACATTACCATGTTACATCATATGACAGACGTCTACGTTTAAAAAGAAAATATTATTGTCCATTGTTTGACAAATAAAAACACTTATAAGATTATTGACTTTAGTCTCTAAACATATAGTGTCGCAATATTAGCCTTGAAAGTCTTGAAAAAAAGAAATTGTATCTCGTTGTATTTACAGATCTCTAAATATAATTTGTAGCACATATTTCTGAGTTTTCTTTTATTATTTAAAACATCATAAATTTAATTATTAAAAAAAAATTCTGGTACATGTAGCATGTCCTCCTTTTAAAAATATACAGCCAAGAAATCATCCAAGAAGTTTAAAAAAAATCAGCACTGCGACTTTTATATTTATGAATAAGAAATATGCAGTCGAACAAGTGCAAGGAGAAAGTAAAAATAAGATGAAAGTAAGTAAGCGGACGAAATAACAAGAATAGCAGCCAAAACGCATTTATTATGAAATGCCCTTGAAAGTTCAACTGAAAAATATTTATCAAATACTGTCTGGTACAATTTATTTATAAATCTTAAAAAAAAATTTGTTTATACCTAATTTATAACGTTCTTTTACTAAAATTGAAGACTAGCTTTATAGAAACTACATTTTTTAGTTAAATATATGAATCTTTTTGATTAATGCTATTTACAGCTATTTAGAGCTGAGATATATAACTGAAAGATCCCTTATATTAAAAATTACTTTAATACTTATAAAAGAAGATATAAGAGTTTTAAATAAATACTTCTTAAAGTTAGTATAAGAAAACATTATATTTTCTATTCGATATATATCATTACTGTATTTACAACATAAAAGCCGTAAGTTAAGGAAATCGTTTTCAAATAAACTGCATCTCACACATGTACAACTACTATTATCACAAATACCACACTGCTACGAAAACTACCAGAAAAAGGAGCAAAAATCCAAAGAACACTCTCCAAATTCCTCAAACTCAACATCCTCCTCACGCGAACCTACGCATTCCACTCCGTCCCTCGCAAGATTTACAGTGTGTACTCAGCCATTAAACGACGACAATTTAACACTAGCCGCGTTCAGTAGAAAAAAAAAAGAAATTTCTACCCCGCACGAAATTACGCGCTCCGCACGCGTCACGATAGATAAACGCGCCAGCCGATGACGTAGTATGAAAACACGCTCGCAGCAGCAGCTCGTCGTCGCCTCGTATCTAATAAGCGAGTGCAGCGAGCTCATCAGTCACGAGGGGAATGCCGCAAGCGCGCGCGAGCTTCGCCGGCACTTACCAGGAGCCCACGCGAAAGATGGAGCACTGCTGCCTGCGGGGTATGTAGGTATGTGTTTGTAGCGGAGGCGCTAGACGAGAGGCTGGAGTTCAGGGGCAGGCTGAGCGGTTGTTTAGAATTTTCGAGCTGATTAACGGATTTTGGGATGGTAAAACGTGTAATTTTGCAAGACTTTTCTTTGTGCTGGTGCGATGTTTGTAGTGTTCTTGTTTTGGGCGTGAGTGGATTTTAAATTTCTCGAGAGTTGCGGGATATGTTTTTGAGGAAATGTAACTGTATTTGGTTTGAGACTGCTCTTAACTAAATTTGCTTATTGTGTGAGAGATTTGAAAGAATGAAGGTTAAGAGGATGCAAAAAAGAATACGTCTACTTCGAGCAGATTCGAAATTCTGATTATTTGTTATATTTCGATAAAACATCAAATTTCAAACAACAAACATGAAATTTCTATTCAAATTTCAGGTAATTACAATTAATCCTTATTTAAAAGTGGCAATTTTTTCTATTTTTTATCCTTACGCAAAACTATAACTTTAAATTGAAAATCACTCATGTTACAAGGAAAGTTATAATTCCACCTAGGTAAATATTGTCACCTGAAATGCGTTTCCCGTTTTAAAATAATTTTTTTTCAACAGTTACATTTATTTTTATCTTCGCGTAAAAAAATTGCTTATTACCTCGACTTTAATTATTTTCTTAGTTAGACAAGCTGTCCCTTGCAATTAGTTACGTACTTTTCAGTAAACCATTCATAAACTAACATTAGAAGAGTCATAAGTTGGAAAGTGTAGGAGGTTGGCAACGGTCTAACATTAGACATAATGGTCAATTTTAGATGCGTTTAAATAGACATGTTGTCCTAACGCACTAGGTACTGTCGAGTATTCGTAAATATAAATAATATTGCAGAGAATGTTATTTTTAATGTGCGATTGTAAAATTAAAATTTTTTGGAACGATGCATAAAATACACGTATACAGAAAATATAAAGAAAGTTTCCATAATAATTACAAACAAATTGTATAAACTACTATTGAATGTGTTTAAATTTTATTTTCATACTCTTAAAAAATTTCTACAAATTATATTAACCAATTATTTTTGACTGTTAAAGCAAATACACAAGCAGTACATAATAATTTATATTGTCTTTCATTAATCACAATAGTTTACACAGTTTGCTATATTTTTAATATAACTATATTATTATTTGGTATACGAGTAGGTAATTATATCATCTTAAGATAATTTAGTTTTCATTATTTTTTTGATACAAATAAAAAGTGACATTTTAATATTCTAAAGTGAAATTAATGATGTTAATTTTTAATAATTAAAAGAACAGTTGGATTTACTATGTAAATTATCAAAAAATTGTATACTTTGCTATAGAATCTAATACTCGTCAATAATTTTTCATTTGTACCAACACATCTACATCATCGATAAATTAATTCAAACTGTAAAATTTAAATAACCATGGAAATCCCAAATTCATTCCCAGCCTCTCATTTCTCAAAGCTACAAGCAACAGTTCCGCTAATCGAAAATCGACGATTCCCATCCACCTCATTCGTCTTGGAAAAACTCATATCCATTTGCTTCCTCCTGTCTCCCACGAAAACCAACCGACCTGACCTCATGTCCAGCCCCTGACTCCGCTGCTCAGCGATCGCTTATTCAGCAGACGACATAACTGTCCCATTCGTCAAGCAATGGCTTCGACGTGCCGGTAACTGGGACAGCCTCGCGCTCGCGGCGCACTCAGCGACGTCGCGAATTCTCTCTCGTGTGTGCAGCGGCGAACCGGTTGTCTGCCCCGAGGGCGAGCTCACCTTTGGGGGGCCTCCTCAGGGCCGTCCTACAATAATCCCCGGTAAGGCCCAAAACGAGCTAAAAGAAAGGCCACCGCTGCGGTTATGTTGCGGCTTTTTGCTTTTCGTTTTTCGGGGGCTTGTGTTTTTTGTCTGTGGAAAGAAGGAGAGAAAGAAAGGGAGGGTGAGAGAGAGAGAGAGAAATGCAAAGAGGAGATATGCGGAGAAAATAATGAGGGCGCGAAGCGAGGAGCGATATAGAAAGATGCGGCGAGAGTGATAAATGGAGACGGATAGAATCGAGCGAGTTCTGGGCGCGCCGAAATTTCTATCGCTTTCTTTTTCTCTCGCGAGCGGCCGCCCTCCGAGATAAATGACAAAAGTTGATCCGCCGAGGCAATCGGAATACAAAAAATGATTTATGAATACCATTTATTGTGAGCGGAGGTATATAAGTGAGTGCGGGCTGTATCAGAATGGGATTTTGTCTGTATATATAGTTTTTGCTGTAACGGAGAACGCTAGCGGATTCTTAAAAGTAGTTCCGGCCTCGTGCAGGTGAAGCCTTCCTTATTAGCGTAATGTGAAAAAAAAGGACAAAAAGTTTTAAATTATCTCGAGAAAATTGTTAGGCTAATCGACTGGGCGAGCTAGAAAATCACCGCCGCTTTTTAGAGCTAACAAATAATTTACTTGTTAATTTTATTTTTTATTTCGCGCCGAACGTTAACTTGGTCCAGTAAGAAATGCACAATTTGTAGTAATGAAACACGCGAGGAACTGCTTATTAACTGTATGTAGAGACGAAAATTGGCTGATCCAAATCGTCCTGTATCTACTTACTACTTATTCTTCATTTGCAATAAATCAGCTATGTAATTAAAAAAAAAAGAAATACTAAAACACTTTTAAAATTGCGTTATATAAATTAAGATTCTTGCGGTCCATGATAAAAAATATTTATAATTAACAATATCTAGAGCGATATATTTCGAGCGTGCACTAATGTGTATTTTATAAATGAGCACGTTTTTAAGAATCGAATAAGTTATCACTTTAATTGTGATTTCTTTTTAACGAGAATTTCGCCGAAAGAAAATCCCGCTACGCCGTACGCATCAAATGAGCTATTAACCCGGGCCACTATTAAAATTCAATTAAATCAAATTCGACTTAGCCTCAGAAAAAGTTGACTCGCCATTTACAAAACGAAAGGAAGAACGAGCGAGCCCAGCGCGAAGAAAAAAGCAAAAGGAAAAAATCACATACGCAAGGCTACTCACAAAGAAACTCGCAGAGAGCGAACGAGGCGAGGATAAAGCGGAGAAAAAGAAGAGACGAGCGCGAAAAAAGAACGTCTTGAAAATTAACGGGACGCTAGCTTGGGGCCGCGTCTCTGAAAATCACGGGAGTAGTCGCCGGCGCGCCGCGCGCGGCATCGCTTCCACCTGTAATTACGGAAAAGGAGAAGGACGACGTCGCCCTCGACTGGCTACCTCAGAGCGGTGGCAGCCTCGTTTCGCGCCTATATATATATGTAGCGAGCTTCTTTCTCCTCGTCCTCGCAGAATTACGATATTGCCAATTGCGAGCGCGCAAAATGCCGGCGAGCGGGAATCTTAATTGTCGGAGAGCGCTCGTCGACCGATAAGTCGCGATGCTGAGCTCTTGGACTCGGGGAGAGTAGCGAGGTGATTTGCATGCTGAATTGTTTAAGTTTTTGTCGAGGCTTCTTTTGTGCTTTTGTGCGTGGTGGGTAAGGTTTCGAGTTGAGGATTTAGTTTCTTTTATGGGCTGGTGTTAAACGTAAAGAATGGATACCGTTATTGTAAAAATGGAATTCGATTTGACGATTGAGGTTACTTTTTTGTAGAAAATTATTATTCAGCATCTAACATAGCTTTGTAGCAGAAGATTAGATAATAGATCTACATTTTTTCTAATATAAACTTTACGGCGCTTTTTCATATTTTAAACGCAAACATCGCGATTGTTCAATACTAATACCGATTGTAAGCGTCAAATCCTGATTACGAAAGGGAACTTTCTACAAGAACTACTATCTCATAATTATTCAACATCAAAGTGAACGAGAGTGCGTAAAAACGAGCCCGCTCCTCGACTGTGAATCCATTTTCCATCTCATTTCCTGAAGCCGCCGCGATGATTTTACTTTACACTCTCAAGCTTTTCCAGCGCGACTCGCGAAGAAATTATCAGAACGTGCCAGTGAGCCAGATGTGGATGAGCGATAGCAGCTCCCGAGGAGAATGGAAAAACCATGAAAATGAATTTTACTTTGTTCACTTTCATACTGCGGTTCAGATAAAGCTAAGCAGCCTCGAGAAACGGGGACAAAAACGTCGAGAGAAATATTGCTTACGTAGAACTGAAGTTAGAGGCTTTAAGGAAGTGTTGTGTTTATGATAATATATGCGAACCTTATTCTGGCTAAGCAAATGATACGGCTGCGTAGTGAAATGTAGTATGATTACAGTATGTAACATCAGAATCATAGATAAAGGAGTAAGCTGATTAAGTTCAACGCTTTCAATTATATCTCGTAACCCGTTCTTTTCTGATTGTGAGATATCAGTTCATCTGATACTTATATGCTCGCGGAGATAACTACAAGTTGGCAATATAACTTCTGTGATTATACTATGGGTCGTAATAATTTAACTATGAGAAGTCATCACTTATTCTGCTAATGTAACCTACTAATTATTTACTCGAATCTTCAACGATACTACAAAAAATGTTATTACATAAACTTACTCGTTCGCAGATTTAGGGCGCACAATACCAAAACTTTCTGATTTCAAAACCGATACTCTGAAATCCCGTCGAAAGTTAATTTAGATAAAGCCAAGAGCGAGCCTCACATAATTATAAATCGCTTGGAAGATCTCAGATAATCCCCCGAAACTTTGACTTCATTAAAGCCATCCAGCCCGAGGCTCGCCGCGCAGCATCAAACTTCAAAAAATAAATAAATAACCCATAAACTTTCTCGCAATTAAGCGTACGTGTACCATCAATTACTCGGGCGCGCGACGTTGATCGATCGCGGGGCCCATCGGATTCATAGTAAACACGGCCGCTTATCCGCGCGAAATTCGACGCCGAGCGCGCGTTTGCAAAAAGTAAACCGCGACATCAGCAAAGTCTGAGCGATATTCGCCGAGGCGTTGAAATTCTCGAGAAATATCGAGCCCTAAAGAAGGAGAGCGTAACTTCCAATCACCGATCTACAGATAATATGCCGCTGAAAGTGTAAATCTGTCAGAAATTAAAGGACACGAGCCACGTGCTCGGTGACCCCTAGGGTCAGGAGCTTCAGATTTATTTCAGCTAACGCTTCTCCAGCTATATTTAGATTTAAAAAAAAGAAAGCAGCGAATACAATATCTCTGCGAGCCGAGGAATTTAAACCGAACGCCCTCGCGCCTCGCGGAATGCGTGTATAAGATTTCGGGGCCCGAAATCCTTAATGATTTACGATTTAGGGCCTCCCGGGATAAAACCAGTTTTCGCAACACAGCAGAAAGAGAGAGGGAGAAAGATTCGACTCGTAAAGTAGGCGGAGAAATGGTCCTAGGGAGCCTGGGCCGTTTCTTCTGGCTCGGACAGTTCTTTTATCGGCTTTGCGATATATATATTCGCTGCGTGCGGCGCGCGCATAAGGAAATACCGAGAAGCAGCGGGCTCCGTTAAGGAAATCTTTATCGGGACGCGTTTGGGCTTTTTTATTTCGATTTTCGGCTTCGCCGAGGAAGCGCCGCTTTGCATATTTTTTGCGCCGCGGGTATTACTTAATCGATTAGGAACACGTTTCTTTTGCATATGTTTATGGATGAGTGACGAATATAACGAAAGCTGCTTTGGGATTGTTAGGTGAGCGGATAAAACATTCGGTTCGGTAGCTAGTTTAGTAAGCATATATATAGGTATAGACAATTAATCCCGAATGTTTTTGTATTTTTTGTTTCAAGTTCAGAATTCATTAGCAGAATATACATTCCATTGATGAATTAGTTAAATAATGAAATTTGACTAGATTATAAATACAGTAGGCACGCGATAATTTGATTCAATAAATCTTGTAAGAATCAGGTAATTACTATACGCATAATATATTTTCAATTTTTAAGTCTGGTTTCCTTAACGCTCGAGCGTCGACGCACGTATACGCATATATTCAGCGCGCATAGTATTAATAACGCGAGGATAAGCAGAATTACCTTGACAGGAGTCATTGTCCTTCCTGGCAGCGTACAGAACTGTCGGCGCTTAATCTAATTATTACGGCTAATCGCCCTCTACTTCTGTGATCGTTCACTGGAAGGTCTGCTATTTTTATAAACTGATAAAACAAAAAGTTTTTTTTTCATGAAAAACTCCGTTAGGCGCAGCTTGAAGTATAAATATAACTGATTTAATCTTTTATTTTCTCGTGAAAGAATTTATTTGATACTTTATGAATATTAAATGATTTTAAATTATAAAAGTTAAAAATTAGGTGTTTAATAGGTACTCAAACTGGCAGTTGATGATCATCTTTTGAAAAATATGTCTTGTGTTTACTTTTAAAATCCTCTTATGAAATTATTGTGGTATAATAAACTGTTAACGAAGTCTCATTATTTACGGTATATTTTGGTAACTTTGATTCAGTATTTGTGTACAGACCGTTTCCCAAAAGACTATCTTAACATTTTCCATCCATTCGCATCTTTACCTGTCCCATTGGTTTAATTGCTCAAAGTAGTCGCTTCAGTACGCTTATAGTATTCTCAAACATTAAGTGCACTCCGGTCTTTCTCCCATTCCAGTCAAGTCTAATCTATGGAAATTCGTAGCGGTATTAATTTTCAATGATAAATCCAAAACTTGTTTAATAGCCGGCGCATTTTTCATCACGTCAAAACATTTAGCAGCTTAAGATTTACCTTTCTTTAAGAATTCCCTTAAGATTTATCTTTCATTATCTAAAGGTCCAATTAACTCTGAACGTTACATACACATACTCCCTATCATATATTACCATATCTAAGGATTCCGAAAAACGATCCCAACCCATTTTTCCAGTCAAGCGCATCCACTACGACTAATTTCAGTACAACGAACTTTCGTACCATCCCAACATCCGATCGAATGCACGAAAGAGAGCCGCTCCACTCGAGCGACTCTGCCGAAAAATCTTTTCCACGAAAGCCCTCGAGCATCCAGACGAAAAGCTCTGTGTCGCGCTGCTCGTCTATTTTCAAGCGGAGGCGCGGCAGTCGGAGCAAAAGATCGCTTGCACGTTAAAAGTTCGATCCGCGAAGAAAAAAAGCATCGCTGCCATCCGCGCAGACTGGAAAAGGCCTGGCTGCCGCTGCTGCTGCTTCTTCGAGCGTTCTAACGTCGAGTCGCAAACGTGCAGAACGAGAGCCAGTCCTCGAGAATCGCGCGCTTGGAAATTCAGCTCACGAACGAGTTCCGTCCTCCCGCGCAGCAGCTCTTCTTCTGGCTCCGCGAGTATAGCTACGGGCTGCTGTGCGGGTATACGTCAACGGCGAGGTAAATAAGACGGGGCCCACCGCGGAACGGGAAACCGGTGGACTGGAAAGCGAACGAGATTTTCCCGTCTGTGTGCCGCTGGTGAGCGTGTGAGGGTTAATTTTACGCTAGCGCTGCTGATTACTTGTCAAGTGAAGGATACGAAGCGTAAAAAGCCGAGTGAGTCCTTTGCTTGGTGAGGAAGGTATTTAAGGAGGATGGGGGAAGGAGTTTATTCTTGCATTGGGTTAGTATTTTAGCCGCGCAATCATGCAAATTGGACAGTTTTTGCGCGAGGATGAAAGAGATGGGTTAAGAGCTGGAATGTGGAGAAGTGTCTTTGTGTGTTGTCGATTTGGAGTGCTGAAGGTTTTTGAAGGAGAAAGTATGGAACGGCTAGAGTTGGCTAAATCTTCGTGTTTTGAAATCAGACAAAGGCGCACTTGTCTCGGTTCTTCCTTTTACTTACAGAGTCTATTGAATCAAGATGATTCAGGCAGCTTTATAAAACGAAAGCGATTAGTTAATGGGATAAATTAAAATGATAAATCCTGTGATTTATATAGGTATATGTAAATGGAAAACTACTTAATTTATTAAAGTGACCAACTATAAATAGTTGAATAATTTCCATGCCATAACTCACATAGCTGTAATAATTTAAACATTAATAGTTTATTTTAAGAAATGTTACTATTTACTTATAGACTCAGTTCCTCGACTTTCTTCGATCAATAGAAAACTAAAAGGATTCTATATTCATCAAAAGAGTTTTAAAATGTATTTAAAGTTAAATAGAAAACGATGGCTAAGTTAATAGCATTGTTGCTTGAGGCTAGCACGCAGAAACTAATAGCGTCTAGACAACTTCATAATTCTTAAGCTTCGTGAATACGAAGGAAAAAATTGCAAACACGCAAATGGAACGAATGTCATTCGATACGAATGCGAGTAGTCGTCAAGTCAACGAAATCTTCGTTGAATCGATAGAGCCAACTTTGTATCCTCGCAAGTCCAGCAAACTCTATGCATATACTTTGAAAGCTGTTGGTCTCGTCGATATGCGCGCGAGCGAGGAAGCTTCAAGTTCGACTGCAAATAGAACGGCCGAGGCAAGTCGCTAGTTTCAAAGTTTTCTGATGGTAAGCGAAAATATGAGTTTTTGTGACTTGATCCAAGGAAAGTATATTTTTTGAAATTTTAATCCTTTTTAGGCACAATCTATAGGAAAGTGACTTATATTTTCATGAACACCAACAATGCTGTTTATAAATTTTCTCGAAAATTTCTCAAAGATTTCACTAAAATTTTGACAAATCTTCCATTTAGACGAGACAAATTGAGGATTTTATTATATACGGGCTTTGGTTGATTTGTTTAAGGGTACAAACGTTATGATTAAATATTTTGAAAAACCGATTTTTTTAAAAAATCTTGAAAAATACACATTTTTAAAGAAACTTATTTAATAAAAGTTCTATAATATTTAAAAATTCAATTTTTAATAAAAAATCAACCTTTGAAATAATTAGCGACAAAAAATCGATTTTTATAACGGTTTTGCTTTTCATAACGCTAGTTCCAAAATAACCTTACAAAACTATTAAGATTTCATTTTTGAGGCAAAATCCAATGAATGACAGCGAATCTGATTCCACCATAAATCAGCCGCTTATTGCCAAGCTAAGTCACGTCCTTAATTGATTACAAGCTCATTATTCGAACGACGACTCGTGTCACTCTGCACAAAAGACCTGGTCCGCTGCTTTATACCCCGTTTCAAAATTCGAAGCACCGCATAATGATGGTCTTACGAAAAAAGCAATCGACTTGATTCAGTCGGGCTCAAGGAATAAAAAAAAAACGAGCGCCGGGAGCGCTTTAGATTATATTGCTGGGCGAACACACGAGCCATTGTCGAACATTCGAAAAGGGGCGTTTCTGGCGCGCGACTCTGCGCTGCTACCGCGCAGTGTATGCCGCTAAACTGTGACCGTAACTCGTGGACTATATCTATTTAAGGTTCGGAGTTTTAAAGAATACGAGCGGGAAGTTGGCCGAGCCTTGTTTTTCTTTTCAATTTCCGAACTGGAGCTTTTGCTAACTTTGTGGAGAATTTTCTTTATTATTTTTTAGGTTATGTTAGAGTTATTGCATTATGTTAATGCATAAACATGTAAGCTGAAACGACTTTCGATATAAGTGAGGCAGTTGACAAATATAAACTCATTGTATATTTACACTGCACAGAGTATTGTATAATCAAAGAAAGGATCGCGCAAAAAGTACATCCGGAAGGCATGAAAAAGCCATCCTAACGGCTCACTCTGCAGCTCTGCGAATTCATCGAGATTAATCGAACTCGCCGCGCAGCTTCAGCCTCTCTTCACCAGCCGCCGACGATCATTTTCCGTTCTATCGACGCGCTCGACAGCCCAAAGGAATAACCGCGCCCAGCTCAAGGCGACTCGACATGCATGCACACACACACGCATACACAAACACGCTCCCCAGGCTCTGCAGTGCATCAAACTTGCGCGTATCTTATAATACCGCTCTTTGCGCGGCTTCCCCGGAACTTTATCAATGATCCATTGCGCCGTGCTTGCGGCGTAATCTATTTCGAAACGGCCCGAGCGCATGGGGGATGCGTGGGTGGGCAACACAGCCGCCGAGCAAAGTAAACTTTGCAAACATTCGAGAGCTGAATGCGCAACGACTCGCTGGCGGGCAATTGAAAAGTGTGCGCCGCAGATGCGCTGCGGGGACTCGCTTTCTCGGGGAGATGATTCAGATTTTTCAATGTGCTTTTCGAGAAACGGGCTTTTTTAGAGCTTCCAGAGCGAGTTGTCTGCTGAAGCCTGGGTTTTACGTGCGGGGCTCGAGCTGCAGCTTTGAGGTAGAGGAGAATTATGTATTGCAGGAGGGTTCGGTGCGGATGTGATGTGCGCGCTGCTCATGCTTCTTTGATACACGTTCGGAGACTGCGGTTATGTGTTTGTGTGTTGGTTTTGGATTTTATGGGGAGATGTTACGGATACAGTGTATGAGCTGAAGTCGGATAGGCAACTCTGGGTTGTTTGAGGGTTGGGATTTCAATATTATATTCGTCATATGTGCAATGAATATTTGATATATTTTTAGAGTATGCAGAACACTTTTAATATTAACGAAACATACATAAATATAGAAACAATGATAAAATTCATTATATTATTAAGACAAAATTTCTTATACTTAAAAAAGGAACGGGACTTTTATCAGGCTTCGTTCGGTACTTTCTTGTCCTTAAGTCTCTGGGGCATAAATTAAGGGTTAAAAACCCAATAAAGCGTTGCGAACTAAATTTAGCCGTGCGTTGGGCTTTGATTTTCCCCCTTGTGTGTGCCTCGAGCGAGTGACGCGCCATCGTCGTCTTATCGCCAGTTTCAAGCAAACGCCAAACGTTAAATTACGCCCGAGCCTGGGCGTCATTCGAGACGCAGAACAACGAGCATAGTCATTGCCGAGCGAGGTATAAATAAGAAAAACGTGTTTGAGGGTCGTTAATTTTAGGGAATTTTTTAAAAACGATTCACCAGTATTATATTTAATTTTCATAAATACAATATTTTCAAATTTTATAAAATGTAAATCACTGTCTTAAAATACAATTGTTAAATAACTTTGTCCTTTAAACACTTACTTCTCTAAGATAAAATCATACTAAGCAGATCTATTAATTGATTGAACAAAGGAGTTATTAAAATATCATTCAAGCAACAAAACTAACACCGCTCAACTAAACAAAAACCCAGGAATAAAACCCAACCAAGTAGCTCAATGCGAAAATCGCATGATCCCCCATTCTCATCCCATCCAACAATTTCCCACGTCCGTCAAATTCTCCGCGGAGAAAACGCGTCGGAAACTCGCGCTCGCGAACAAGACACACAAGAGACGCAGCGACGAACGAGAGCCGCAGAGAAGGAAAAAAACGAAAGTCAGAATTTTTTTCATGCGCTACTCGCGAGCGAGCGAAACCCAATTGTCGCGTCCCGGATAAAGAGTAGGTGCGTTCGCTCGCGGGGGAATGCGACTTTTGTTCCGCGCGGAAAAAAAAACAGTGCGCGAACCGAGAAGGAGGGGAAAATGAATTTTTCGCGCATGCAGCCGCGCGCGCGCGCGAGCAGCCGTGAGAGTCTCTCACGTGTCAGTGTAATTTAGAGCGAGCGGAGAAGACGCGCGTTCTCCGGCTCGGCGAAATGAATTAGAACGCGTACAAAACCGCCTTGTTCCGTTCCGTTCGCCTTCTTTTTCTTCGTCTTATTCTCCGAGCGCTAAGTCTGGATACGTGCTTATTCGCGCGACTTGAAAATCTCCGTATTTTTCGAGGTATCGATGCGTGGGAGTAGCTGCTCGGCCGAATTAACCTTTTTTCTTTTGTCCCCCTCGTGAATCTGGCAATTACGTCAGCGGTCTTTTAAACGGTAACAAAACGATCGCGTTTACCGCTGCTTGCGCGTGATATATACACGAGGAGACGTGAATCACCTCGATATTTTGCGTTATCGTTTTCGCGTGGCTTATGAAGCACGAGCTGTGTATAGAGCGGTCGTAAAAGAAATCTCGATTTATCGAGAGATATAGGTGCTCGGTGGTTTTACTGCTTTGCTTAGGAATGTTTTTAGAAATAAAGGAGAGAACGCGTATTAGAAAGCGCTTTATATTTTCCGGCATTTTACGATGCGGCATCGCTTTTCAACGTATTAATTAAGAGGTCTCTATAGGACGACGTGAAAGTTGTCAGAGGTATGTTTTAATGACCGCGCACTTATATCCAATTAGCAATATATTTTTGTTCCTTTTGGAAAATCGTACTATAATTTATCTAAGTGGCGTATCGATTCAATGTGAAAATGAAAACTGTATCCGTTATTTGCAAAAGAATTTCATTGATATTTGAATGAATGGTATGAAAAGTATTTGAAACTATGTAATCGAATTATTAAGCTAAATATTATTATTAAGCACAAATATTCATTATTTTTACTAAAGTTGAATGTCCGAATTTAAATTTTGTAGTCATTTGCATGATTTAAATTCAGTCTTAAACTATTTGGACAATTCTTCAGTTATTGTGCTTTTATTACATCTATGCCAAATACCAAAGTAATTTAAACGTTTAATCCATACACCGATCCTCCAATTAAAACACTATTCAATCATTACGCTTAAACATCGAACTGAAATTACATTTCGAACAAAGCGATCCGTCACACTTTTTCACGATCGACTGCTGTTACACAACAAGCAAACCAAAGATCAAAGCAGCAGTACCCAACAAACAATCCTCATACCACTACACCACACATCAAAAAGCGAAAATCGGAACAAATCCATCCGCTCACATATAAAACGCTCCATCCTACCTCTCTACACTCCAACATGCATCTCGCTTAGAGCGGATGTGCACACGGATCCATACTGCAATCCAGCGCAAAAAAACGCATCACGCGAACCAAGAGAAAGTGTCGCGCTATAATCCATCGCGCGCTCGCGGCCAACAATGACGTGTGGGCTCGCTGCGACGACGCGCGACGGAAATTGAAAAAGCAGCAGCGCCATCTCAACCTTCGCTTTTTCCGGTCTTTTTGCGTGCGCCGCCCTTTGTACCGGCCGATCGAATTACTCGGCGAATTAATTATCGCTGCGTGGGCGACGTGTTTGTGTGACAACTCTCTTGTGTGTATATATATACGCAGCTATGCGCGCGTTTTGTTCCTTCTTTTTCGCGCTCGATCGACCAGAGTGGCCCATTGTTGTACTATCGGCGTTCGGCGTTATATTGTTGTGCGGATTACGGAGTTACGCAAGAGGCTGCAACTGCTTTTAGCTTGGGATTTATTTTTTTCTAAGGAGATGCTGCGCGCGTTGCGTATTTTTTATGACTTGCGACTTTAGGCCTCATTATATGGATATTGACATTGTGCGCCGAGGCTATTGTTGGCTCGGGGAGTATTTAGGGTGTGCGCGAGAGGTGAGAATTCCGATGGCTTGTAGTTTAATTATGATGCCGCGGAGAAGAATTGTTAAGTTCCTATTGTAATAACGCGGTAATGCATGCGACGTTGTAAATAGTTTACTCACGAGCTTGGTAATAGAATTCAGGCATTTAATTGAACAAAATATTAGAAGTGATGGTGGCAAAATATTTAATTATTTTTATTTAAATGCAAATTCCGAGAGTTCGTTTTAAAGTTAGTGCGGGCTTTAGTATTTATTTTGTCCATTAGAAAGATTAGTTTTTACAAAACGAATGCTGGAAGCAAATGCTGTTACAGGAATATTTACTTACTGGCATGTCTGCGGGGACATCCGCTTTTATGGAAGCATGCACACACCTATGTTAATGCCATGCCTACAGTCCGCACCTCCGTAATAGCCATTTATTAGCTTGGAAAAATAGTAAGGGAGAGTTTTTCACTGATCATGCAAATGCTAAATTATAATATCCTTTGTCTTGACAGTAATTGTCATTTTCTAATTTTTCAATGCAGATGCCGTGAATTATTCATTCTTCTAACTGATTAATTATTTATTTTTTTATAAAATAAAATGGCTCCAAAACTATTTCTATGGTTTCCTTTTGCAATTGAATGAATCGTTTTTGGTAAATGTGAGAGATCCTCGTTTACAGATAAAAATCATAGATCATGCTAGGAAGTCGATACTGAATAGAAATATCGTACCAATAAATTTATTTTTAAACACTCACTTCCCAAGATTTTGGAACAAGTCCACTATAATCTAATACGTTAATGTTTTATCGAAAATCCGATAACTTGACGAAATCACTTAAAAACGGACCAATCGAAATCCCATATTTACACACCTCTTAATTCACAGTTACCTAACCAGCTACATCATAACTCCATAACGTCCTATCTACCCAGAAATCTCGAACGTCAGGCTCGAAATTCGGGCGCCCACCCAAAGACGCTCTCACGTGGGCCCGCAATGAAAGATGACGTTTTCGAAATTGACTTCCAGCAACGATTTACGTTTCCAATATTCCGCGTACACACCTAAGCCACTACTCCCTCTTAGCCCTGAATTACGGTCGTCACTTCCGGAAGCATAAGCAAGAAATTTCGATTATCCCCGCGGACGTTCCATTTTCGAGCGATAATAAATCTACTTAGGGGAGAGCAGGGGCCGGGAGAAGTCCAGCGTGAAGATGATGACTGTGTATAGTTCGTCGCGGTCGCGCCGAGCTGATTTACCGCATGTGTCGCGCGCCGCGTCCCTTTAAATTACGAGCCCGGACACCGGGAGCGCATTACGTATTTAGCCGGGCATTCTAATTAGATTTTATTGGCTCCCGATTCCGAGCACTAGGAGCTTAGCTGCGCGTCTGTGACTTTTTTTCGTTTTTTCTTCGTTGTTGGTTTGAGTGGAGCTTGGCTTGAGAGAGGCTCGAGGCGGGGCCGTTCATCAAAATCGAATTAGGGATTCTTTCTCGAGATTGTTTTTGGGGTGTTTAGAGAATTACGCTCTGGTTTATGTGTTGGTCCTTTTGAAGCTCGTTAGTTAAAGTAGCAACGTTCAACATTTTTTAAGTTTGTTAAGGAATTCTATTGTTACGTTTGGGTTTTTTATATAATTGATTTATATTTATTAAGATTTTTTTACATTTGTATAATTTATAGCTATTCTAGTATTATTTTAAAGATGTAGTTCCGTGAAATACCTTCAGTCTAACCGCAACTTTGGTTCTCACAAAATCCAGGTAACTTTAGGTGTTTTGTGAATCATAATTTTTTTTTTTTTCAAGTTTTCTTATAATTCCTAAAACTGATGACAAAAACTCATAGTCATTCAGTTACTAATTGCATATTAATTTATGAATATTATTTTTATGTATTTTTGAAAAAAATAAATAAATTATAACTTGATAACCGGATAAGCGACCAATCAGTAAACGATATTTAGTATTCATATGCTAAAAGTTTGTAGATTACATGTCAACTGGAAGAAGCTTAATTCGCAGCTAAATCTTTATTTATACTTCACTTTTATGCTACAGCTTATACGTAAAAGCAATGAAATCTCCTTCTTGGGCCATAATAAATCTTACGCATACAGCAGGAAGAATTTAATTATTTCACCTCGACCGACAGAATATAAACCCTACATCCACGCTTCAAAGCATGCCTGGAATTAATTAACAATATTCCCTCAACGAAAAATAATCCCGTATAAATTAAAACCAAGCCGCTCGTGCATTAATTAAGCCCCAATCCCATATGCCAAGCTTTTCCCGATGTGCAAACTTTTTTTACGACCACCGAGCTCTGCTGTATACAGTCACACGTCCACGTATAGAACAGAGACGACTTTCGAAAAGTCGCTGCACGCGGCTCTATTGTTCATTAGTACACACAAAGAGCGCGCGCGCGCGCGCTTCGTGAGCGCATAAGGACATTACTACTTATACCGCCAAGATGGGACGTATTCTACTTTTTAGCGACGCTTTTGCTTTTTCGCGCGTGCCCCGTGAGAGAGAGAGACGTTCAGGATTATACTCCGAGTTCTGGCGAGCCGAGGAAGCGAGGATGAAAGCATCACTTTGTCGGCGCAATTTTACGCGTCGATTTCCTCAAATCGATTACTCGGAGTGAAGAAGTTCGCTGATTATTGCGACAAATTGGTCTTGTTTCGAAGGCATGCATCATACTGCAGTTTTAATGCTATACTTTTTCGGGGAAGAACAGGGCAATTGAAGCGGACGATTAAAGCAGATCGATGGCTGTAGTTATTTTATCTTTCGAAGCAACTGTATAAACTTTTTGATGACTAAGTTGTGAATATAGTTTGAAATTATGTTTGTAAAGTATAAAGTTCAACTTGTAGTTTTATGAAGAAAAGTTTTGAATCATCCTTTTAATTTAAATAGATATGAGACGACGATTCTATTAACTTTATACATATATTTTATAGCTATAGATGAAAAAAATACTAAAAGCAAAGGATAGACACGCAATTTTATACAAGCATTAGAAATTTTTTTATTAACAAAGAAATAAAAATCCTCTTATTTTCCTTTTCTTCTTTTTACCTAAAAATTTCTACGTTAATTTTCAAAAAGAGATAAACTTTGCAGAAAAATCTATTTAAATAAAATTCAAAGAAAAATGGTTTATTTCAAATCTATGATAGATCTTTATCCTTTAAAAACTTTCAACAGTGTGTATTAATTATAGTGTTCAAAAATTAAAAAAAAAAGTTATAGATTATAGTTTTAAAAATCAAGTATTTATATTATAAATTAAAAATAAATAATTTTTTAAATAAATATACTGCTACCTTATTTATGGTATTCATAATTTATTACATTCAAATTTGAAGTAATAAGAAATTTTTTTCAAGATGATTGTCTTTACTATTTTAGTTATTACTATATACTGTTGAAATTGGAAAAATATAGATGTAAATTGTGACCTATATCACATAATGTAATACACATTATTTGATTCAAAATCTACTTTGAATGAGAATAGAATACACGAGACGAGATCATAAAAATGTTTTATTACATAAAAGTAAGGACATATAAAATATTATTTCACGTAAAATTAAAACTTAATCTTATATTTTTACTTTTTTTTTAACCCACGCTAATTATCAACTGATAAAAAACCTGCAATTCCCGAAACTCCCAGCTACCGAATTCACAGCTCCGTGGATCGAGAAAAAGCCG
This sequence comes from Eupelmus urozonus, assembly GCA_900480035.1. Lineage (NCBI taxonomy): Eukaryota > Metazoa > Arthropoda > Insecta > Hymenoptera > Eupelmidae > Eupelmus > Eupelmus urozonus. The sequence goes on from UELX01001049.1 coordinate 18,860, forward strand.
AAGCCGACGTCCGCCACCTCTTTCCCTCCCCTTAAACCGAACACACCTCCGCAAAAAAGTGCAAAACAGCCAAGGCAGAAAATCAGCAAACTGTCCGGACCAGCATATCTCCCGGTTCTCCCTCTCGACAAAGAGCAAAAAAGATCCCCGCGCAAATACAAAAAGGCCATCGCCGCTGTGTTTACCTATCCAGAGTGCGCGGCCGGCTCTCTCGTGTCCGGTGTGAAAGGCCATATAGCGCGCTCTCCCCCACTATAGGTTCGTTCGCGCCTGCGAGAGCGGAAGTTCAGTCGGCCGGCTCGACTGCTACGCCGAAAAAACGCGGCCGGCAAAAGCTCATCAGGGGCCGCAGATCCAGGAGTCGTCGCCGGAGGCGACCGGAAGAGGAAGATACCGAGCGTGTATAGATATAGGCTGCGGCGATTTAAGCTGCGTTCGATTAGCATGCCGCCCGGTAGTAGGTGGAATCGTTGAAGCGTGCGCGGCAATTTTCGAACGCGCGCGCGCGCCGCCGCGGGCAACTTTTCGCGTGTTTCTCGCGGCGCTGGTTCTTCTTCGTGATTTACGTGCGCCTACTTTTCCGTGCGAACTAAGACGAAATTCGCCTGGCGGCTCTTTGATGCTTGGGTTCGGATTGAGAGCCGGTATACCTTCTAGGTTGAATGTAGGCTCGGATGATTTTTCGAATTTATGTTCGGGCATTTAAAAATCATTAAAGGTCTACTATATATCAGAAAAGGAAAAAGTATCGTTAGCATATAGTATTTAATAACGATAATAACCTTCAAAATCCAGATGTCTATATTCCGAGCAGCCAAGAACTCTCGTCGTCGTCTACCTCAGCCGTGTAGGTGCTGACGTTCTCTGCGTCTCTTCACTTTGTTTAAACTTTACGCCCCGTGCACCTGACTCGCGCTCACTCTCTGTTTACACACACATCATACGCTTACACACTGCAGGTTCGCCCATAACCATAAACAATCCGGCACACGTAAGTATCATCCCTCCCGGCGTCTTCCTAAGCCCCAAAAATCACTGGTATCACTAGGGTCAAACGAAATCGGGGAATAATTAGCCGGTAAAAAAGGCTATTGGTTGAGCGAGAGCGCAAAGCGGCCGGAGCGCAACGTCAACGCGGCCCGAGCGTCTCGAGCGGTACTGAGGCTCGCGCGGTATAGTCAGGCCGCATAGCGATGCAGCACGCGCGAGGAGAGCGCCGCGCGCCGCCACGCGACTTGCCTCTATACTCGCGGCTGGGAGCGAGAGGAGGAGAGCTTGTGTTCGTGCGCTCCGCGGAAGAAGCGATTAAGGCTGTAGGTATAGTTCAGCTGGACGGATTGAGGTGTGGGTGCTCTGGATGCGATTGTACTTACCGGCCGGTTGGAGGAGTGTGTGAGATTTCGTGTTTTTCGATAGCGTGATGTAGGGTTTTTTTTAGTGTGGAAGGAGTTTATATGGATTCGAGAGAATTTTGAAAGTTTGAAATATAAAGTGTTATAAAATCGTTTTGATTTTTTGCAGAATAGAATGCAAAAATAATGTTCTTTATTCTCTTGAAGTTTTGTTATAAAGTGTAGAAATTGGACGCTATAAAAAACCTCAAGTAGAACATGTCCCGTTTCAAAAGACACGTAAAATTTACCTGAAGGCCTTTGTATTGTAAGCTCAACGAGTATAAAAATTTATAATAATCTCATTCAATATTTCAATCTTATAAGAGGACGTAATAAGTCCATAAAAAAAGTACTAACTAAATGTTATTTATTATAAATTGAAAATTGTTATCACGATTTTCTCCTCCCCGTATTCCACTTTTAAGAGATCCATTGTTTCTCTCACTTGCACTCTCTTTCCCTCAAATTTTCCTGGTCTATACCCCAAACACTTTTTTATCGACTTATCTATTACAGAAAATTTTCATTTATACTTTAACTATTTACTCCTCAGTTCTCCTCTAATCGAAGCTCGAAATACATGCATTATGCAACGCATTGCATACAGTGTTTTATTTAGATACTACTAATTATAAAAATATCATTAGTATTAATTTTATATCATCATTGCTATTAAATTTATATAGTAAGTTTTATAAAAAGTTTTATTAACGTGCTTTGATAAGGGTCAGCAGGATAATTTTTCTGTCGAATGACCGAAGCGTCGGCTTATCAATAAAACGAATAATGAATTGATCGTGTGATCATTTTATTCATCAATCCCTTCATTTACAAAGGGCGATCATTAGAAATTTAGAATCATGAAATGAATTTATATCTTGTTGTTATCTTGTGTGTCCCGGCTATACTTATTTAATAAGCGTCTTATGAATCAGAATAGAAAGCCAGATTTAAATGATTTATTTACTTAATAAAATTCTAAAATTTTCCTGTTGTAAAAAAATATTATGATTTATAAGGTAGCAACGTATCTGATAAGTAAAACCTATTTACATGCGATTGAGCAATGATATGCTGCATGCGACTACGTGTTAACTTTAAAAGAAAAAATACATATAAATACAATTTTGTCTTTAATACAAATTAATAAAATTTTATTTTTTAAATTGTATCTCTATACGGGATAAACAAATTGAAAGAATCACCCAATAGCAAGTAGCATTTTGAGCTAAAAACGAATGGTAAGACATTCTCAAAAAGGGGAAAAGATGATATAGAGCTTCAGAATTTCTCCGGAGGCTGCGTGTGCCAACCACGCGCGCGCTACTCGGTCTGACCAGCCATTAAACCTCTACTTGAGCCCCCAATTAGATGTTGTTTTCGTGGCTATCCTTCAATCAGAGGCTCCAGATACTTATCCAAGATAAGTACCACGTCAAATTTTCAATGCCTGTTTACATTAGTAAAGTTGTATAGATTTTCTTTTTAATCTATGACAAATCTTTTTTCTATAATGATTGGTTTTAATGTTTGATAAGGATTATAATTCAGTATTTTAGTTTAATTTTATTAGCCAATTTTTAAAAATTCAGTTATCGAATCGGCACGTTTATTTGAAATATTATAATAAGCAGCCAGGATCTAAAAACTTTTGAAGTTCGAAGTTTAACTTGAATCTTTTTCGAAAATTTTCACCGTATATTCTATCTATTGGCTTACTTTTTAAATTCTTCGAAATTTTAAACTTATTATCATTTACAACATATAAAACGTACATTTATGTGCTTTTTAGATAAATGTGATCATTAATTTTTTTTTCAACTTTAGATCTAAAGCAATGCCTTTACAAAAGTTTTTACCGTTATTTTCTACACATTAATTATTATATTTTCTATGTTTAATAAAAAAGTTTTAAAAATTTCACACTTACTCAATATAATGCGAAGTATTTAATATACTTAGTTGTAATAATAAAAATTTCAAAATAATTCAAAGTTATAAAAACTATATTATATAATTTCATGCTATTTAGAAACACATCAAGATTCCTAACATCGATGCGTCTCGCAAGATCCACACACGCTACTGAACATGAAAAATGTCAATGAACGGTAGTCTAACGTAAGAACGTATAATTATCACGAAGATCTTCATCTTCATAAAAGCGTTCTTATACTGGCTTGAATTTCAACATTCATTTCTAGCATGAGATGCAGCAGTTTAATAAGCTTATCCTCGACGACTCACATGCTTCACATTTCAACCCATTAGCATATTTTTTATAAATTAAAATTACGGTATACAAATGCTTTTATATGTGTTATGATGTAAGTACTTAAATTTTGTAGAGTGTGAGATAGTAAATATGATTAATTTATCGATTTTTTATTTTTGACTTGAGAAAAACAGTGTAATTAGCGCTATGATTATGCCCATTCTAAATTTGATGGTGCAAGACATGATGTGTGTGTGTGTGTGTTTTTGTAATTAATTTTTATTCAGAACTGTCAGATTTCACTCAAAAATATGAAAAATATCTATCATTAGTTTACTAAAACTGCATTAAAATAAAATTATTCTTTAAAAAATTGCACAACAGTATAGATAAAAAACTAAATTTCCAGACGTCCCTAAAAGCTATTAATACTCGATTTTCATGACGCTCGCAATAAAGAAAAAAGAGCAAACAAGAAAAGGAAGCAGCAGAGCCGAAGCTGAATCGAATCTGATAAAATTCCAATAGGAAACCAGATAAAAGCCAGGCGGCGCTCCGCGGACGCGTAATCGAATTTGTCGTCGCGCCCGGATGTGGAGGGAAAACGTTGAGGTGCTTTACACAAGCGCAGACGCGCACGTACACAGGAGTCGTACTTAGCTATAAGTATCTCGAGGCCGTAGGCACGGCCCCGGCGCGCAGCTCTCTCGCGTATATAGAGGCGATTTCCGCGCGTTCGCGGAATGCGCGGCGCAGGTAACTGCGAATTTCCGGCAGCCCGCCAGCGAGGAGTCTTCCTGCTCCAGCTCGCCCGCCGATCGCGTGCAAGAGCCCGGCGGATGCTGCTCTTTGGCTTTTCTTCCATGTCGTCTCTCCTAGCTTCGGCTGTTTCTCTCTGTTTCGCGAGGGAGATGCTCGGCAAGGGCTGGTAATCTAGTTCCTTTTGGGTGGGGATTTTCTGAGGGTTTTCATTTGCTAGCTGCGAAATTGGAAAAGTTGCTATAATAATGGCTTGGTAGATGTTTAGTATAAGATTTTCTCGCATTTATTAATTTATACCTGCTTCTATGTAGATCTATAATAATTATCGTTTTTTAAATATTGAATAAGCTTGTATTTATTGATTGAAATATAAATAAAAAATTATTTCGAAAATTAAAAAGTTTCATTACATTTATTTGATTCCAATCATTAAAGACATTCGAATAGCCACGTTTTCGTTATTATAAATGCACGAAACAATAAATTATATGTTAAGTACAATTTTATATAAACAGCTAAGTATAAACATTATCAACTACCCAAGTTTTAATAAAATTACTATTTTAAGTTTTCTGAATAATAACTTTATCGAAAATTTATATTATTATTATGAACGTTTAAAATTACTTTCAATTATGTCTTATGAAGCTTTTAAACTAAACCATTTAGTAAAGTCGAAACCACTAAATTTGTAATACATTAACAGTTATGGCAATTAAATTAATACATACAGCATGAACTAACACTAATTAATTCTACAGAGACAATTAAATTTACAACTTCACATAATTTCATTCTGCATGAATACGTTTATTTAAAACTTATTAAAAATTACTCTTAAAAATATATAATATTAAAAAAAAAAAATTTAATGTTTTTCTTGCATTTGTATAACAGAAAAAAATAGTGCACTTCACTATTTTAAACTTTGTATTAAAAAATTTGTTATAAATAATTAATTTTGTAATTGGAAGTTTTTCCAATCTATTTGTTTATTTTTTTAATAATTATATATTATATCCACAAAATTTAATCAAACAATCTTTTTTTATACATTTTAAGTTTTATACCTTTGAGTCTAATCAATTGTATAAAAGAAAGAACTGACTAAATTCAGCACACTTGGCTTATATTTCATTTATGATCAGCCATGTAAGCGAACGAAAATATCAACTGTACTGATAAGCGTCTTGAAGATTGATATTACATCACACTGATGTTAGACTGATAGCATTTTACGTGTTATTTTAAATTGAAAAAATTTTTCTTGATTTGCTGGAAAATTTTTGAAAATGAAAATTTGAGTTATTTAAGAACTCTTTCTTACCGAGCGAACACGTGGATATATATATAGAATCAAGATTAAGCCGCACATGCATTGGACGAAACTATGTTGAATATGATAACAGTGTCGTCAGCTATACACATGTGGTTTCAGATTACAATATTATACCGTTTCTTTAGCTTGTTTAGTAAGTCTGCGTTGTCTTCTTACCGAAGAAGGTTTATCCGTGAGTCGTTAAAAAATGTGAAATTAGAAATGCCGTTAGTATATTATATTCAAAATATTATATTAATTAATGTGAGTGCTGTGCAATATAAATATTAATAAAAAATAAATATTTTATCATAAATATTTTAAAGTTTCAATGTGTTATCAACTTTGCAAAATTTTAGTGTAAGCAGTCCAACTAATATAGCATCACTTCCTCTTTCTCCACGAGAGTAAGGCGCGAAATGAAAACGCAACACAGAAGATTTATAAATAGATAGAAGTTTAAGTTAGAAATTGTAAAATTCTACTAAATATTTATTCATTATTTTTACAAAAGTTTTAACAAATTACATATCCAAAATGTCTGATAAAGAAATAAATTCAAATCAATCAGAAAAAAGTGATAATGAAGGCAGTGTTCAAATTAGCTACGATGATATCATTCAAATATTAGTTGCCAATGACCTCAATTTAGGTTACGAGCTTACAACAAAACGAGGCAAGTAATGATTCCAACAATATTAATGTTGCAAAAACTCTACTGTTTTTTTATTTAAAATTGTTCTAAAATAGGTCAAGAAGATGACAGTTTTAGAACTTTTGAAGAAATTCTTAAGTACGCTAGAGATTACGACGTGGATGCTATTCTTTTAGGTGGAAATTTATTTTACGAGCCTAATCCCCCTATCAATGTACTTATGAGATGTATTAGCTTATTAAGATTGTATTGTTTAAATCAAAAGTGAGTGAAATTTAATTAAATACGATGATTTCAAAAATTATTTTATCCGTAAAAATAAAGTGCGATTTAAAAATAGAACAACTTATAAAAAAGACACGTATAATTTTTTGTTAATTTATGCCTTCTTTCTTTTATTAATGCATGCTAGATCCGTAAAAATAGATTGTATAACGGACCCAGGATGGATTTTTAGTCACTGTCCTCATAAAATCGTAAATTTTAAGGATCCAAATTTAAACATCGGCATGCCGGTTTTTGCGATTTATGGTCATCGTGATGCTCCAAGTAATATAAGTATTTAATTTTATAAAGTGATTTATGTACAAATTGTTAAAGTCTGCACTCATTCGACTTTTTATAATAGTTTTTGAACCGGTTGGCTCCTTGGATCTCCTTGCCGCTACTGGACTAATAAATTATTTTGGGAAATGGTCTGACACTAGTGAAATTAGCATACCTCCATTGCTACTGAATAAAGGTGCAACTACCCTTGCTCTTTACGGATTAAATCATATGAATGACGAAAAATTGACCAAATTAATTAAACGCGATAAGGTTTGATTTTCTTGACGATTAACAAGAAATAAATTTGGCAATCGATATTAATGTGCAACGTCAAAAATTAAAACGAAATAATTCTTTTATTTCTAGTTCGAGTTGCTGCGAGAAGACACTATTAAGGACATTTGCAACGTGTTACTTTTACACCAAAATCGCGCACGACGCGGTAGGACGGAAAAAATGTTTTTGTCAGAAACATTTTTACCGGATTTTTTGAATCTCGTTATATGGGGACATGAGCCTGTCTGCCGCATCGAACACGAACCTTTTCCAAACAAAACTTTTCGTGTCTCGCAACCAGGTGAGCACTAGAGGCACAAAGTTGATTTCGGTTTATATTTAATTAAACTAGTTAATTAATTTATAAATTTCAGGAAGCTGCATAGCAACTTCGTTGAGCAGAGGGGAAACAATACCGAAACACGCAGGTATATTGCAGGTTTATAAGGATGCATTCAAAATGAAATATTTGAAATTGAAAACTGTGAGGCCTTTTGTATACGAAAAATTGAATATAAGTGATTATAACGAGGAAATAACGATTTTGCAAAGTATAATAGGGGCATTTAGAAGGCCTATTTTAAGAAGCCGAAAAGAAGCAATTGAAGATTTTGTAGATAAATATATCCAAAATATTCTGCTTCCAAAAGCTTCTGAACAAGAAACAGGTAGACCGTTTGTATATTGATTACACAAAAAGTTAGATTTTGAATATTTAAAATTTTCTTTATAACTTTTAGAACATCCGAGCCAACCGAAAAAACCTTTATTGCGGTTAAAAATTCTTTACAACCAAGATTGTGATAGATTTGATACGTTTAGGTAAATAAAAAGAAAAATTTTTTATTTTTGTTCGATCAAGTTTCTAAAAAAAATTGTAATTTGTAACTACGCATTTATTAAAGGTTATCGAAAAAGTACGAAGGCGAAGTAGCTAATCCAAGTGACATGATTGTATTTTTGGATAATTCTCTAGTGAATGAATTAGAGATCGATAGTGACGATGATGACTACGAAGAATTATCTTCAATTTTCTTTGAAGACGTAAATTGATTAATCTGTTATCACAAAAGTATTAAAGTGTAGTTTTTATTACTAAATCAAATTTTTATAATTTTAGAAAACACAAGGATGGACACGCACTGTTGAGCAAGGAATATCGGAGCATTTTAATCAGGAGGAAAACAGACGAAAGCTTAAAGTTTTAACTTTAAACGAATTAAACAGAGCTTTGGCTGATTTTAAAAATGATGATAATAGAAGTTTTGAACGTGCTATAAGGTAAAGATTAGTAAAATATATGATACATTTTAATCAAGTATATTGTAATATTTTATAATGATATATCAAAATTTTTCCTTTAGGAGTAAGATACGAAAAGTAGTTAATCAATGTTTAAGTGATGATGTAGAAGTAGATGAAGTACTTGAAACTATTAGAAGTAATCGAGATGAATGACATAGTAGATATTTTAAATTGATTTATTTCCATTTAAAAATAATATTTTTATATTAATTCTCTATACGAAAACTATCAGACAAAACAAATTTTATAGCTCTAAAGAAATTTTTTTTACCTGGGAATGCAACTGAAAACTGCAACTCTTGTGTTTTGTGTAGCATATCGAAAAATTAATGTAATATTGTGGTACATTAGTTTAACAGAAGTGTAAATATTGTTATTTCTATAACTTAAATTTAAACTAGTAGAAGTAATTCTATTTAATAACCATTAAAAGAAAAGATAATGGTTTATAAGGTAGAGAATGGAAAAAAGTTTTTCCATAGTCTCGAATGATGAAATTTTCACTAAGCAAGGGGATCAATTTTTTCAACATTTTCGATAAGCAAATGTGATGAAACTATTTTAGAATTTTTTTTAATACATGTGCAATTTTATATTTTATAGGAAAATATTACTTAATTTTATAGTTTTTATTTAAAGATTATTTTATATTTTTATTGGTGATTTATATATAGTTTATGTAAAATAAATTATGAAAATTGTTGAATAAATATTGTTAAATTAAAAATTTTAATGAATTTTAGGATATATTTTTTATAAAATCCTTCATTACTTTGTAGGCCATTAAAATAAAAAAGAAAAATAAAACATAACTAAGTATACTAAATTGAAATTATAATTTATTATTTGTTTTTGTTTGAAGTTTAAAATAAGAAGGCTCGCTATATTGATCGCTGCGAACTATCATTTTATTAAATCGTCTGAAACGACAAAATTATCACTCAAGGCGATCAATAGCTTTTAAATTCAATTTTAAAATATAATTATAAAAACGAAAAATGTGTTAATCTTTTGAATATGGAAATAAAATTCAGAAAATTTACTATATTTTGTGTTTTTAGTAAGTTCTATAAAAATTATTAAAGTCGCAAAATTTTCTTTTAAGATTATTTATATCTTTCAGCTTAATTATCTTAGCACTGTTGAGTAAAACTAATACTTTTAGGCACGGCCTATAAGGGAGTGACTTATATTTTTTACAGTTACATTGTGCTATTTATGTTTGCATAATTTGTTTAATTGCGAAATGCCAAAGACCATTAAAAACATTATTTATTTTAAATTGAAAATCACTATTTGAAAATCGACTCTTCTTATAGTAACGCAGGTAAAAGATAGAGGTCACATGAAAAAAAAATTGTGCCAAATTTCGACTCCATTCATATTGATTAGTTTACGAAAAGAAGCCTTTTGTTGTAGAATTTTAAGTTCTATAACTTACTTAAATTTATATAGCCTCTCATATGAAAGAAGAAGAGTTATATTATTAGGAGTAATATTATTATGTTCAATATTTATTACTTAGATAAATTAAATATACGTACTTATAAGTTGTCATCAGAATAAAACATTTAAAGACCGACAGTTTTGCGCCTGCGTCAAGCAGCACATCTTATAGCAAAATTTTTCAGACGACACTGGTGTAGTATACTGCCTACTATATAAGAATCTATATACATAAGCCAAGCCAGGGATACCTATACAGTTATCGTAAAGCCAAAAAGCTACATAAAAAGTCTCGCAGACACGTATAGGACTACACGGGTGTAGTCACTCTATAGTTTTTAACCTAAACAGTATAGCAAAATTTGCTACAGGAACGTAAAACAGTCATGGCTGCGATCTACTTGTTCTGCACGTCAAACAGATGAAAAAACCGTATTGATCATGATTTGAAAATATATTTTTTTATAATGGCTTATTTATTTCAACCCGATTTTGTGCGGTACGCGTGTAGCTGTGGATCTTTAAAATCCATTGCTAAAATTTATTTTTGTAGGCACTGTTTGAGTATTCGCTGTGGTTACTGTGTCTGTCATGAGGTGAGAATAAACTAATTATGTATTTATAATTGTTGCAAAGTATATTTTATATTTGTGTTACAATTGCTAATTTAAAGAGCTTTAATTTTTCTGTTGCATAAAGAAATTAATTTTTTATTCTTAATTCTTCATTAAAGGTGGACTCGTATTATTGTCCAAATTGTTTAGAAAATTTACCTCCTACAGAAGTTCGCTTGAAGAAAAATAAGTAAGTTTACACTATCATTATTTCAATAAGTTCAAAATTATAATTTTTGTAAGTTGAAGAAAGAATAAATCCAAGATGTAAAAATATTAGTTATTGATTTTTTATTATGAATTTATTTTGATTCTATAATTTATCATTAGATACTTCATTTGGTCCACCTGAATAAAATTATATGTTTTTATTTATTTAGGTGCTCTAATTGTTTTGATTGTCCTGGTTGTGCTCAGACACTATCAATACGTTCTGGACAACAATTAATTAAACCTACACAACCGCCTGCTGAGGGAGAAACACCTAAACCAGCAACAAAAAAAGTTTATTATTTAAGTTGCTCTCTATGTCGATGGAGTTCTAGAGATGCTGGTATTCCAGACCAAACAATTGGTAAGCAAAATAGATATTTTTAGCTAAAATAAATTTACAGGTAAATCATGATAATTTTTATAATAATTTTCATAATAATAATCATTACTTCAGCCACTGGAAGTTGGAAAGAACAAGAAAACCCACATGCAAACAGGATCACAGATCTTGTCAATTTTCACAAGATTTTAGCTTCTATAGAGAGGCAACAGAAAGAACGCAAAAAGTTCCAATCGAAACGTACTTTTTTACAGTTTGTATGTATTTTATTTTACTGTTACGTTTTAAATTCATTTATTAATTCTGTAAAATGTGTGTAATCTAGGAAAAATTTGGAATCACTTCTGCTATTGCTCGAAAACGTTCTGGTCGACCCCCAGTACCTCAACCACAAACACAAACAAGTGATCAACCTCTGCCTTCAGTAGCTAGTGAAGAAGTAGAAGAACTCCCATCAGATATTTTTACTAAGCCTGTGGATATAACTAAGAGTAAGAATAATTAGTTAATAAATTAGGTTTCCATGTTTAATTTATGAAAGTATCAGTGATTTTAATTTTATTTTAATTTACTTCTAGTTACCACTTTAGATCAAAGATTACAGCATCCTGAATTACAGGCTGAAACTATTAATGAATTAAGGCCTCAGCGGAAACAACTTATAGTGAAAAGATCTCAACGATGTAGATCTTGTGAGCACAATGTTAGCAAACCTGATTTTTGCCCAACATCAACAAAATTCAAAATTCAACTAGCAGCTTTGTATGATAGTTATTTAACTTTTATATGCTTACTATTCAACAAAGATATAATTTTTGTGATGATTTCATTTTTAGCTACCATATTCCAGAAATACGTATTGTCACATGTGAACCTTTGCGGCTTGGAAAATCTAGTGAATTGCTTTTGAAATTTTGTAACCCTACTCAACATCAGACCCAGATAACGCTTTTAGCTTTAGATACTCCTTTGGTACCAACTACAACTTCGGTGCAAGGTATCAAGGAAGAGATCAGTCGTGAAAATGTTCAAATGGTATTAATGATTTTCTTTACAAATATCTTCAAAAAATTAGATTTTAAAATTGAGTGTCTAGAGGGACAAAATCGCATACGCGAAAACAGATTTCGCGTAAGCGAAATGACTTCGTTGCGCAGATGAACTGACTAAACCGAAAAAAGTTTATCCAAAACCAATAACCCCTTTTTCGTTGTTGCCACCTTAAATTAACTATTGGTTATTAGCAAAAAGAAATAAAACAAAGCATACGCTATTTTGTCCCCTAGAAACTCTCTTTAAAATATTTAAGTTGTTGTTAAAATCTTGAAAGGAAAGAAAAATAAAAAAGGGTTTATTATTAATTGATAATCCTTTTCATGTTTCAAAAGTTTTTTAAAAAAATTAAATGATAAAAATATGCTATAAACATACATAAACTTGAATAAAATGTATTGTAATTGAGTTTTAGTAGTTACTTAAATTTTATATTTAAAATCAATAATATTTTAAAAATTTAATTTAAAAATATGTCATTTTAAATAGGGTTGTGATTCTCCTAATTTATTACCTTCTGCGGTTCGACAAACGGCTGTGATTGAAAAGCCAAGACCAATTACAATTATACCAAGTGGCGATGTAATTTTACCAACCAGTTCTTTGATATTACCACCTAGAGATGATGCTGCTGAATATGATGATCCTGGTGATACTCATAATTTCCAAGATGATCCAAAGTAAGTAAATTAAATATTTAAATTTTACAAGTTTGATTCACTAATATAAATTTTCTTGTGTACTGTGTACAGGCTAGTCGTATGGAGAAAAGGAAATAAGGCTGTCATTCGATTGTACGTATTACCTTATGCCGATGAAGAAAGAAAAGCAAAAGATGAGCCTATTGTCATTGGATTTGTTATGCAGTATGGTTACGTGAATACCATTGCTACATTGGAGCACAAAGCACCACAAAAGTTGGATTTGAAAGTGAAGTTATTCTTGACGCTTGGCAATTTGGTTGGCACATCATAAGATATTTTAAAAATAATTATTTAACAAAATTTGTTATATACTCAATTATAATTTTTATGAAATATACAAATTAACAAAAATCTACTTCACTAATTTCACTCCTCAAACTATTTTTTTCATTACATAATGTATAATTTGATAAAGTTATTCTATAGTTTAATTTATTATATTTAAATTTTTGATAGTTTAAAAAATTCTAAACATTTAAATATAATTTGTATGGATAAAACAATACAAATAAAAAATTTATTTTTTAAATTGTTTATTTAAATTCAATGATTTACCTTTTATAACTTTGATTTTATAAAGGATAGGGTAAAAAATATAAAATATTTACGTTAAGAAAGTTTTTTTTTAAACGTTTATTATAGTAATATAATAAACCACACATCGTACCATAATTTAAAGCCTGCGACCACGACGACCACCCTTCCTCCTCGTCGAATCAGAAGGAATGGGTGTCACATCCTCAATACGTCCAATTTTCATGTTTGATCGAGCAAGAGCTCTGAGGGCAGATTGTGCACCAGGTCCTGGCGTTTTTGTCTTGTTTCCACCTGTGGCTCTCAGCTTAATGTGAAGAGCTGTGATTCCAAGGGATTTGCATTTTTCAGCAACATCCTAAAATAAAAATAAAGCAAGATTAAAATTTCATTCATTATAAATAAATTATTAAATAGTATTGAATAAATGATTGTATCCAATTTTACAATAAAAAAAGTAAATTAGTACTTTCTTTAAAAAATAAAAAAGGAATTACTTTTCCACACACATGAACGCGCTCTAGATTATTTGTAAAGCATCTGAGTGCTGCCTGAGTGTGGCCAATATAATTATTAACATAATAATATAATATTAATTAGTTTTTGTATACCTGGGCAGCCAACATAGCAGCATAGGGAGATGCTTCATCACGATCAGCCTTTACTTTCATTCCTCCTGTGACACGAGCAATGGTTTCTCTGTAACAATAATATTAATGATTGAAATATCCAGATTTTATGATGATTTACATTAATTGAATCTAAAGAGTTTATTTAAGTTATATCCATTTAAATACTTTAAAAATATAATTTAAAACTAATGCTATTTGATAGCTTTAAAAAAATGATACAAAAGCAAATTCAACTAACTGTAGAAAACAAAATAAACTTTTTTAAAATATATTTTGTACCTATCCAATTTCATAATGAAAATAGCAAATAAACACTGTTTTCTAAAATTGAACTAGGATTTACTTTTCCATGCACATGAACGCTCTCAAGACTATATTCATTAACCGTCAGAGTGCTGCCTGAGCATGGCATTTTAATTTTTGTTTTTGAACAATAATTTTATAAAATTGACTAATTTGTTCTTAGCTCTAGATTAATCATGCGATAGCTATAACACATTATTTAACGAATAATAATAATAAATCCATTACTTGATTTTGCATTATTTAAATTCTATTTTAAATTAGACTATTTTGTAAATAAATAAATAACTTCAATATAATATTATAATTTGAATACTTTATTTATTTAATAGTTGTAAAATTAGCCTTAATACTTCCAGTTAAGAGAAATTTCTGCTATCATTGTATAGTTGGATTCATGCACATTTCGAATATTCTTTACGTTATGAAAAAAAAGTCTTACCTGCCAGAAAGATCAGTAACGTGGACGAAAGTGTCGTTGAAGCTGGCAAAAATGTGTGCGACTCCGAAAACATACTCTCCTTCGCGCACTTGTGGGCCCAAAGAGACTTGGACTTCTTCCTTTTGAACCTTACCCCTTTTAGGTGCCATTTTGCTACAAATAGAAAAATAAACTTTTTAAAACACCGATAGTTGTAAGCAACAAGTTAAACTGCCAAGCGGCAAGATTGTTTGCTTAAAAATATTGGGCTCCAATATTTTCGCTACTGCGTGAAACTACTGTAGAGGTTAGGTCATGACAGCGTAGTCGACAACACAAGGGCCGTCTCATGTTGTCGGATTTTCATCCATCAACATCTCGATGAAAAAACCGTAAATCCCGTAAAATTGAATTTTTTATTATAAACACATCTTTGTTTTACTAGTCGAGCCCTTTATTTTTTTTATTTATCGTTTTATTTATTAAAAAATTGTGCAAAAATGTACTCACTGAACGTCCTAGAACGAGTCGTTCTAAGCAGGAAACTTGAAAAAGATGGAGCTTCCGGCGCGCGCTATTCAGTTGGTATACATATTTTTCGAAATCGATTGAAATTTTTGATTTTAATGTTAAATACTTGTTACGTGCAAAAAAGTATCTATTTTAATCCATTTAAACATTTAAAACTAATAACTTACCTATAACTATATGCTTTCCGTGCAAGAGTGCAAAAATATTTTCACTTGAAAATTCGGTAGGTAATTTTAAAGTACTATTTTATCTACAGAGCTATATTGAAAGTTCCAGAATTTCGAGTCAAGTTGTAAAGGCGCTGCTGTACATTTAGCTATATATAAATATAGTCATGTGTATATAATTTTGTATTTACAACGGCTCGCCGGTGTAAGAATGACCTAACTTTCCTTATATACGAAAGATAACAGTCGACGTAAAATTTCAGGTCTAAACTTGTTCAAACTTTAAATCCCTTACAAAATGAGTGACAGTGAAGAGGATAAAAGAATGTCAGGAGATGAAGAGCAAATTAAAGATGAACCAGAAACTACTAAAGGAACTCAAATTGATGAATCGGATACAGAAAATATTTTGAAAATATTAATTGCAACTGATATTCATTTGGGCTATGAACAAACAACCAAAAGAGGTATGTATAAGTATTCATTACTTGTTTCACTAAATAGTTTATGTAAAATTGTGTAATAATTACTATCTTCAAAGGCTTTAATTTATCAGTGTTTTGTATTGTCTTTATTAAAAACACTTCGTTATTTAAAAAATATATATTTTTATCATTTTTGATGAATCACTTTTAGCACAAGAAGATGACAGCTTTAGAACTTTTGAAGAAATTCTTCAATATGCAAGAGATAATGAAGTAGATATGATTCTCCTAGGAGGAGATTTATTTCATGAAGCAAAACCTCCACATAATGTAGTTATGCGCTGTATTAATTTATTAAGAACATATTGTTTAGGCGATCAGTAAGTTTTGTTTGGTTGATGTAAATTTTGACTTTCTTATAGGTATTATTATGTTACTGTCTTAATTACAATTTTTGATTTATTAGACCAGTAAAACTACAATTTCTAACGGATCCAGAAGTTGTTTTTAATCATTGCGAACATAAAAAAGTCAATTATGAAGATCCAAATTTAAATGTTGGAATACCTGTATTTTCAATTCATGGAAATCATGATGATCCCAGTAAGATTAAAAAATAATAACTTTTATTTTTTTAAGTTAAGAATGTAAACATATTTTTATTCATAGGTTTTGGAGCTGTAGGATCTATGGATGTTCTTTCATCTACAGGACTTATTAACTATTTTGGAAAGTGGACAGATGTTACAAAAGTGTCTATTGCCCCTTTATTAATTAATAAAGGTATAACTACTGTTGCTCTTTATGGATTGAGTTATATGAATGATCAACGATTATCTAGGCTAATGCGGACTGACAAAGTAATTAACATTTTATGATACTCATAAATACTATAATTCTTACATTCAAATTTCTATAATAAATAAACATTTTTATTTACAGTTTAATTTGATGATATCTGACCAAGTTGAGGATCCTTTTAACATCCTTGTTTTGCATCAAAATAGAGCTCAACATAGCCAAAATTCATTTGTTCCTGAACAATTATTGCCAGAATTTGTAAATCTTGTTGTGTGGGGACATGAGCACGAATGTCTGCTATTGCCTGAAAGATCAAAAGTAAATGATAAAGTTTTCATTTCACAACCTGGTAAGTTAAAGCTGATGTAAATTAAAAGTTTTGTAAGTATACTGTTTTAATGAATAAAATTTTTAGGAAGTTCAGTCGCAACATCCTTGGCTCAAGGAGAATCAGTGCCAAAACATGTTGGAATTTTAAGTGTTTATAAAAATTCATTTAAAATGGAGTGTTTAAAATTAAAAACTGTTAGACCATTTGTTTTTGAAGATATAATTTTAAATGATTATAATGATGAAATATCAGCATTCAAAAGTCGAACAGAAGCAGTAGAAGACTTTATTGATGATTACATTGAAAATACTATGATTCCTAAAGCTGCTGAGCAACAAACAGGTTTGTAATGTTCTAAAAGTAAGAAAAGAAAAACTTTTTATATGTTTCATTATTACACATAATTTATTTTCAGGACATCCACAACAACCTGAAAAGCCTTTACTACGATTACGTATTTTTTATAGCGATGATAAAGATGTGTTTGATGCTTTAAGGTAAATAAATGACATATGTTTATCATCAAAGGGCGTAGCAGCTTGATGGCTAATAAATCAAGCGATCTTTTGGGCGCCTGTACCTTTTTTTCTTATACACTTATATATCTATTGGATCGTAAAATTAAATATTGTTAATT
Organism: Eupelmus urozonus; assembly: GCA_900480035.1. NCBI lineage: Eukaryota > Metazoa > Arthropoda > Insecta > Hymenoptera > Eupelmidae > Eupelmus > Eupelmus urozonus. The sequence goes on from UELX01001049.1 coordinate 36,486, forward strand.
TTTTTTATTTGTTAATAGATTATCGCAGAAATATTACCACGTAGCAGCTAATCCAAATGATATGCTTCTTTTCCGAAAATGTTCTTCAAAATTGAAGAAAAAGGATATAAAAGTTGAAAATCAAGATTTTGGAGAAATAGGAGAAATATTTCGTTTTGATGATGTAAATATTACTTGATAAAATTAAATTAAATATATATATATATGTGTGTGTGTGTGTATTACGTTATTATTATGAATGCAAAATTTTAGGGTGAAAAGGATTGGAAACGAACAGTTCAAGGAGGGATGACTGAATATTTCAAACAACAAGATAAAGCCGATAAACTGACAGTTTTGTCATTATTTGGTCTTAATGAAGCATTATCAAGATTTGTAAATACAAATGATACAAAGGCTTTTCATGATTTAGTAAAGTAAGGATAAATATATTGGTATTTTTGATTTATCTATTTATTCTAACAATAAAATAACTTTCAGGCATCAAATTAAAAAGACAGTTAATCATTTGATGAAAAATAATAGCAACTATAAAGATAAAAAAGAAATTATTTCGGCAATTAAGGAATATCGAGATTTAAGGAACCAAAAACAAGAAGAAGAAAAATTAGAGGTAAATTTTTAACGTTTGTTAATAAGGGAGAATATAGAATATTCAAATACTTAAATTCAAAGTTTTCTATGATAGTATAATATAATATTTATCGCTACTTAAATGATTACTTCTTATTGACTTCGGCAAGTACCTCTTTTTCATTATTTTTAAATTTATTATGGTACAAAAGATAGTAATAATAATTAAAGAAATAAGTGGATAATCCATATTAAAAAAATGAATTTTTAAAAAAGTCTTATACAGGAAGTACAACACAATGGAGTCTCTGAACACTGCTTCTATTTTATATGAGTCCTCTTATTCTTTTTCTTGTTTTAAAAATTTTAATTTGGATATAAACTATATCGGACATTCAGTAAACCTAAAAATAGATTTTAGCACAAGCTTATCAATTAGATTATATAGTATGATTTTTATACAGTCCTTTTTTCGAAAATTATATTTACATTTGTACTTAATAGTACATTGAGTCGCATAAGTTTTTATACAAGTAAATAAAAGTTTTTATAATAATTTGAAAATCAGGAAGAAAGTTTTTTGAATACAAGAACCAACGTGGCTGTGAAAACTAGAGATAATTCATCGTCGAGAGAAGAAGACAATGATGATGATAATGTAAATATGGATGATGAGGCTATTGAAGAACCTGTTTCAACAAGAGGAAGAGGCCGTGGAAGAGGAAGAGGGAGAGGAAGAGGTGTTAGCAAAGCCAAAGACACAAACAGTCCTGTAAAACGAGCAACTAGAGGCAGAGCATCAAAAGCAGCATCAAAAACCGCACTTGACGTAACATCTGGAAATCAGGAAAAACTTTCGTGGAAAAAGGTAAATAAAAATTAAATATTCATAAATTTTACAGATAATAATTTAATTCTATACTTTTAGCCATCTCAACCCAGCAATAGTCGAACTTCAACTAAGCAAAGCACAATCAAAACAATTTGTCTTGATTCAGATTCAGATTAATTGTTCATATAATTATAAAAAATTGATTACTATTTTTGAAAGCCACAATTTGTAATTTTTCATTTTTACAATTACTATTTTAGACTCGTTCTCTCTGTAATAACAGTATTTGTATATGTTATTTTAATTTATATTATAATATTTAATATTTATGTATATTTTATCGAAAAGTCTTAGAGTAAGTTTTATTTATAAGTTTATCTAATGAATTTTAAGCAAAAAGTAATTTTGTAAAGGTCTGTATTAGTGATCACATACTTTCAATTTTGATACCAGTAAATGGAAATAATTCTAAAATTTATTTCTAATAGTAAATAGTGTACAAAGACTAGAAAAACGGTTGATTACTGTTTTAAGTCTCGCTAAGTATTTTAGCTTTTTTTGTGCTGTACAGAAAATTCAAGAGCTATAAGTACTACATTTCATCGAAATAGCTAGGTTATTTCGCTACTTTACGAGATCGTTAAATGAGGATACTTTAGCGTATTGCAAGAATGTAAAATACGCAAAACTAATTTCAGTCACAACATTTTTTACTTTTATACACAATTAGAGTAATTGTAAAAAAATCGTTTCAAAATGTAATTGCTTTTAATCCGTTAATGTGCCTACTCACACTTGTGACACTTGGTAGTAAACCTATATAAAAAAAAAAATAATAAAATCCAATGTTCGCGTAATTTTAATATAGAACTGCTGTTAAAATTTATTTTTGTAATTTATTAAAATATTTGTATTAATTATTACTATTGATAATAAATAATTTAAAAATAAGAATAGTTTCATTTTTGAATCACCCAATTATTAAATTTAGGTTAAGACCTAAAAAACTAAGCGAAAATAAATTGCGTTCAATTTTACCTTATTTATACAAAAATAAGGCAAAAACGGATATATTGTATATACAATATTTTGTGTAATATTCAATGTACGTACAGTACCACTCAGAATTTTGATAATGCAAATTTTAAAAAAGTAGGAAAATTATAAAAAAAAAGCATCCATATCTAAAAAGTTTTTTATCATGTAAATTTGTTTTTAAATAACGAAACAATATAGCGAAATTTTTTACTTACGGTTTTGCCTTATGAATGTTCATAGTATATTAAAAGGAAACTTGAACATTTTTTTTTTATTTTGTAATTTTGTGCAAAGTTATGATGTTTTAAAGATGATGATCTAATAAGATTTTTCAAACTTTATCGAAATTTGATTAGCTCTATGAGTTAAAACACCATCTTTAAAACGTCAGAACTTCGTACAAAAAAGTTAACAAAAAAATTAAAAAATGCAAATGAAAGCTCTTCTTGAGTTCTTAAACATATTTTTTCAAATTTCTTTTTAACGCATTTTGAAGATTATTAAAGCAAAACCAAAAGTAAAAAATTTTTATTAATTGTTTTTACTTTCAAAATAATTTTTTTATAAGATAGAAATTTTTTAGGCATTGGTTTTGATAGGTATTGATGAATACTTTCAGATTCTTTTTTTTAAATTATATTGCGACATTTCGTTTTCAAAATATGGCCTTTTTCACACCCTGTTTTTTCTCATAACGTAATCAAAATTTTGAGCAAACTGTAAGCGGGAGTACGAATATTATGTAAGAATATCTACAACATAATTTTTTAATAAAAATGAACTTGAGATATGCTATCTAATAAAATGACAATTCTCTGTAACCATCCATTTTTATTGTATCAGAGCTTTTGTTATTTTATCAAATATTTTCAAAAAATAATAACAGTACATTTTATCACAAGAGGAGAAAGTAGGCTATTTCTATTGAGGATGAGGTACTCAGCAGCTCAGACAGTATCTTTTTGCGTTACATACTATGACGTTTTCAGTGAGGATATGATAGGATCTTTTTTAAATATGAAGATTATAGGTAGGAAAAATAATATAGTACCTACAAACATGTCTTATCAGATCAACAATTTATCTCACACGATGCCGATGCTATTTTTTATCATACCTGAGCTTGAGATACGATAAAAAAAAATTATATGCCACTTTAACCTAAAAATCCTAATTTTAAGATGATTTTCTGACTCTTGTGACTATTAAAATACGGTTCGATACTGGTGCGTAAGGTGGTTTTTGCCTTGTGAGATTTTTTCATCCGAGCGGAGCGAGTAACCACCTTCGGTAGCCGTATTGAAATGTACTATTATAATGCTTTTTTAACTATAAGCTCAAAATTAGGAAAATATTTTCACTAAATTTTATAATTTTATGGACATTTTAAACTTTTCACTTTTATTACAAGCAATTGAAAAATATTAATGTTCAAAGTGGAGGAACAAAAGAAATGTAAGGGCTCGAAACAAGTTGATATTTACTTATGGAAATTAAAACTTGTTTTATTTTATACTTATAATATAAATACATTCTTTATTTAAGACTTGTTAAAATTAAATTATTCAAGATTTAAATAGAAAGTTTTCTTTATTTTTAAATAATATTAAAAATATCAATAATTCGAGTTTTTTTAGAGCATTAGATCAGAATCTTTCATCTCCTATTACATCTGCATAATTATATCCTAAGATTTATGAATTTTACTTTCCAGAATATAAGCAAAAAGCAACAATGATTTCTTAAAACATTTGATATGATCAAGCAATCAATGCTTATTTAAATAATAAGATTCTTTTATTAAAATTACTATTCAATATACATACAAAAAACAAAATATTTATAAAAAACAAACGCTAATTAATCACCTACGTCATTCACACTAATTGCACACCTCAACAATTATCACGCGATCGTGCAAAAACAGAAAAGAATCGAAAAAATAAGCCATCACTTAAAAGAACACACCTCCCTTTCATCTGATCCAGGCCTCGAATTAACCCCGTTCCCTACAAAAACAAGAAAAGACAACCATTCACTCTTCCCTCGCATCTACGCGCGTCAGTCCTCCCTCAAAGCCGACAAGACGCACTTAAACATAAGGGATCAGCCCGGCAAAAAGGGCCGACTTTCGATATACACCGAATCGCGTGCGCGCACGCAGAGAAAAAGGAGCGCCCGGCCAAGCAGCCAATGCGAACGACAGCCGGCGCAGTCTTCTGCGGGAAACGAGCAATCGCATGCCACGGCCAGGGACTATATATACTCCGCGGTGAGAAAATGCGCGCGAAAAGAGGCGAGTCGAGAAAAGCCGGCTCCCCCTTTTTCCTCTCCGCCGGCAGTAGATAAAGCGCGAATCGATAAGACGAAATAGCCGGAGACGCTTCGGCTTTTTTCGCCGCGCTTTTTGCTCCTTCCGTTTTTTTTAATCGCTCTCTGCCGTTTGTTTCTTTTTCGCTCGACGGATTCGCGCGCAGGGCAACAAAGCGCCGGGTAATTGAATGAAGGCGCCGAGGGAGGATAAATAAAGGACGCGCGCGTAGCTAGGCGCGCGAGACGTTTAAGTAGAAAGAGGAATGCTCCGCCAGACATTCGAGCCGGCCGTTCCTGACAAGCGCGTGGAATTATTTCGGGGGAAATTCGTTCGGCACGCGCGGGAACGCGGAATCTTTTGTGCGAACAGAGAGATATGATGACAGGTGGACCCCGGAGAGAGATCCGTGATTGATATTCTTATACGCGTGTGCCGGGGAGGGCTTTGAACCGCTGCTGCGTCACGTACGTTTGGAGATAAAAAAAATTGGGAGTGGAGAATAATGGTTGTAAGTGATAAGGATGCTGTGTTGCGAGATCTCTGTGGTTATTTGAATGCTGCTAATATTATAGCTTGTAGTTATTAGTTGGAAAAGAAACAATTAAAGTTTCTTTATATTAGAGAATATTTTGTTTTTTTTTGAGCGAGTAGTAACAAATTGAGTAGTAAAAAACTATCATTATATACCTCGTTTCTAATAATAAATCTGTTTACTTCGGCCCATCATTTTTTTCCTTATATTAAATTCTTATAAAGATATTATGATACATATAAAAAATAATATAAGAAAATAAGATCTAAATTAATTAAAATTAATGCTATAAAAATAAATTTTGATAAATTGATGATAAACTACTGAATTAAACCTTTAGATATATGCGTAAAAAGAAGTGAAATTCGAATAAAAGAGCTGTATAAAAATATAGAATTTTTGAAACTTTGAAAATATTTACAAAAATAAAATGCTTTTTTGGTAAAAAAATAACAGTATCTTCTACCAAATGAGTAAATCGAAACAATTAAAGTAATTTATTAATATTCGAAAAATTTTCATTTGATAAAAATTTTGATAAAAATTTTTTAATAAAATATTGTATGCATATCAATGCTTGTACTTTTTAAACAATAGTTTGCTTATTGGCACCAATAACCAATACGCTACTCTTTTGCAAATACCGTAGCGTATTTTTATTTGTAATTTGAACTTTTAATCAAATGTTCTTTTGTAATATAGTTCGACAAACAAATTGGATCTGCAAAATTTAAGCGAATTCGATATTTTAAAAAATGTGAAATTTATCAGGATTACGATCTTGTAATAATGCCACACGGTAGACTTTTAATTATCGAGAATCGTGAAGAATGGGATAAATGAAAAAGCTCGCGTTAAGGCCGGATTAGACATGGATCAGAGCAATTAAACAGGCAGAAAAATGGATGTCTTTTGATAGAAGAATGAAATAAAAATAGAGAGTTACGAACAATAGAAATGTACAATGGAAACGGAGTGACAGGAAGCAAATAAGTGAAAAAGTACAGAGTCCTGTATTTGACTTTTAGGTCGTTGTTATCGATCACTGCTTTTAAAATATTGTTTTTCAAAGGAAATTTAAAAAAAAAACAAATCTTCAAAACAAAAGAAGGGTTCTATGCTCTCGCATATCGACAAAAAGAGATACGAAAAAAAACATGATAAAAGATTGAAATGAAAATAAAAAACAGGAGCATAAATACAAGGCCAAAAGGGCAAATGAGAAAACAAAGAGATAAAAGATAGACGGGAATAGAAAGTCAAAGGGCAAAAATGTAAAAAAAAAATAACAAAAAAATCTGTAGAGAGAATATAGGTATCGATTAAGAGATACAAGAGTAGGCGAGCATGGAAAATGAAACAAACAAAGTAAAGAAGACAAAACTTTGTACCTATATCGTATAAAAAAAAGGGAACGGAAAAAATGCGGAATATTGGGATGAGAATGAAACAGAAAAAATATAAAACAAACCGAACGGAAGAAAAGGCTAAGACGATAAATAAGCGGAGAAAAAAGGGGGAAATAGTTTTTTGAAAAGAATTTTATAATTTGATCAGAAAGCAAAATTATAATACGATCTCCATCGCGTATACTCGAGACCACTTCTCGGGAGTCTAAGGCGCACAAAGGAAATCATAAAACCGGATATCTAGCTGAAAGAAAGCCTAAAGTGGGCAATGAAATACAAGAAAAAAGGGGGAGGGCAGACCAAAGGGACAAAGCGTAATATAAGCACAAAGCGAGCAAAAACACTCGAAAGAGCGATACGGTATCCTGCGAACGAGAGGAAAAGCTGGAAAAAAGGGCTCCGAAGAAAGGAAATCGTGAGAAACAGATTTCACAAAAACGCGATATCAAAAAGCAAATAGAACCGTTAGAAGGAAGACTCGTGAAAGCGGGGGGGAGTAAAAGGCGCGGGGAGAATGAGGGAGATAAAAAGTGCGAGGAGGAGGGTGAACGAGAGAGCGAGCTAGCCAAAGAGAGAGGGAGAACGAGGGGACTGAAAAACAGCAAAGCCAGAGCGCGCGACGGACGGACGAATGGATGGGACGAGAGAAAGCAGGAAGTAGCTGAAGCGCGGGGGTTGAGATATCGACTGGCGCAGTGTCCGACGAGTGGCGTAGTCGCAAGCCAGAGAGACGTGAGAGCAAGCGCGAAGCTGTGTACGTGTGCACCGCACGAGTGTAGGGTGAAACGCAAAAAATCACAGGCACCAGCTCGTCTCTCTCTCTCCCCGCTGGCGCGCGCGCGAATTTTCCGCTCTCTCTCGCTTTAGCACACGTATACACATCCGAGCACGGAGAAATTCCAGGCTTTTGCCTCCACTTGGTTTCGCGCGCCGCGACCTTTCCATTTTGCTCCCTTTTCGTGCGTCTATCTGCAAATGATTCGAGAGCCCACGGCTGCTTGACTTTTGACGTTTTGTTTATCGCGCGCATCTACGGCTTTCGATTCTAGTGCTAGCAGCTGCTTTTCAACTCGGTTTTATTGATTTCATGAAGCTAATTTTATTTATTCTTTTTTCTTTTAAAATGGCTATCCGAAATATTGTCTTGTATTCAATTGACGAAAAAGTTTTCATTCAGATAGCTCAATACAGGGCTCGGCTTTAAGTTGGAAAAAAATTATTGGCCGTAAATGGAAAAGAGCTTTTCTGAATTTCGCACTCGTTAAGCTTTTGAAAAACTAAAACCTCTAATTGCTAATTCAATTGAGAGTCAAAAAAAACGAAAGTAATAAAATTCGAAAAAGAAGAATTAATCCGTCTATTTGTAGTGGAAGCTAGGAAAAAACAAAATAAAAGAGAAAAAAGAAATCAATCGGAGTATCGGTAAATTTGCACAATCGACAGCAGCGCAATCCGTGCGGTACGTGATCAAATTTTAATCTGCACCAGCTCTACCTGCATATCCAATAGCTTGTAGTTTCAAATTTAATGTAGAGAATTGCGAATTACATTGTGTAAACGTTTACATTAGATTCGTGGTTACAAACGCGACTCTGAAGACGCGACTTTGGTAAACATTTGGAAACTCATCATAATGTCTGTCAAACAAAATGAATATTTTACCAAACGAATTAGATAAAGTTTAGCAAATTAAAAAAAAAAACGAAATGTATCACATCGCAAAATGTAGCCCTCTACTTTATTAGTACGTAAAAACGATACATGAAAAAAAAAGGTAATTAAAAATTTCTGTAAATTCATGGAAGAGAAATGACTTTGCAAGCTTAAGCAAAATTTACTCTCGACTTAAGCAAATTTCTCTAAGAACCGAGCGAGTGTCACTCCTAGAGTAGATTTAGCTCCATATCTTCCGACTACATTTCCCTCGACCCTCCTACACCCAAAATCTCCATCCCCGAGCTTTGTATGTAAATTTCCAACCTTTTTCCATGTCACAATACCTTCCCGTATCATCGCTCGCATATCATTTTCCATTCGCTCTCACATCTCCCCCCAAATTCAGCATTATCACTTTCGCCTCGGCGTTAATCTACTCGCGTCTCCCTACAATGGCTTAAGTCATAGCTGCATCTGGCAGCGGGAAAAGGCCAAACATTACTAAGAGCGCCTCCCTGTTTTTTAGCCCGGGCTCACACTCGAACGTGTTTTTATTGCGCCTTTGTCGGCGAATTATTTTGAGCTCCCGAGGCGTGGCAGCTGCGCCCTCCTTATAATCCTCGAAATTTCATTTGGACAGGACGGGAGGGAGACAGCAAGAGAGAGAGAGAGAGAGAGTCTGATCCCTGCGCTTAATACGGGACTGCAGCAGTACCGCTCGCTCTTTATGCTCGTCGCTTCCGAGCTTGCAAGCTTCTACGTCGTCGATTCCGCAGTGCACGCTCGGCTTTAATTTAGCGTGCAGCCACCCGACGCTCTTCCATGGCTTTTGACTTGTTCCTTCTTTCTCTTTTATTTCATCTTCTTGCTCGTCGTCGTGCTTGTCTTCTTCTTCTTTCTTTTTTCCCCTGCAATAAAGATGAATTTATTGTTACGAGTTCGTTTCGCGCTTGACACCGGTTAGAGACGGAGATACGTCGCGCGCGCGCGCGCTGGCGCAGAGTGCGAATCTCGGCGACGTCAAACGGATTCAATTTGCCGGCGGAGACTCGCCACTCACGGCAGGCTGTAAAAATATAGGTTGACGTGCCGCTGCAGCCGGCTGCTCTTTAATTGTTTTAAGCGCGCTTTGCCGGGATTAGGAAATTCAAGATTAATGGCTAATTTCTGGGCTTTGATTGAGTGGGATTGATGGGGTGATTAATAATGCTGTTCATAATGATTGATTTGACTGCTCCTCTACTTTTATACAAAATTTGTTTTCTTTTGAAAAGTAAAAGAAATGTTTATTAAAAAAAAACTTGATTTAAAAAGAACAATTGTTAACTACAATTGACGCAGTGCAATTTAATTAATAATTGGTGTTTTAGCACTTTTTTTAAAATTTTGACTAAAAAAAAATTCATTTCTAAAAATAAATTGAATCCAAAATAATTTATTTATTTTTAGTTTAAATGTTTAAAGTTGGGTTTTCAAATCCTTTTTTCTGTATAATCCACGGTATTCGTTATTGTTAAAAAATTCATTGAAGGAAATTAAATAGCATTTCAAGTTCTTTGTATAAAATTATAATAAATAAAACTGCATTGTTGTGATAATGCGGGCACTTCAGCCTATTTATGAAACATTATAAAACTTTCATTGTTGTTTATATTAGCTTTCATAAAAATTTTGTTTTCTTGAAAAACGTTTACTCATTTTTACAAGAATAGTAACTTTTTAAATTAAATGAATTCGTTGAGAATTTTCATATATAAATAACCACTGTCTAATTTAATTATTTAAAAAAAAATACGTTATAAATAAAATATTAATAAGTTAAATAACTAATTTTACTTAATAATTATATTTAAAGTGAAAAAGTAAAGTAGATAATACGCTATTAATTATAAGATAATAATCTAATAATTGTAAAATTATTAATTGTAAAATGATTGATAGCGATCAAATTATAATATAGATTCTGAAGTATAATGGTAAACAAGTACATATACATCCATACAGACATTTTTTTAAATTCTATTTTAAACATTTCAAATCATGTTTCCGACATATTTTTAAGAAAACTTATTTTTTGCTATCACAAAGCTTCATTAGTAAAAAAGCAAAGAGTACTTGAATTTCTATAAAATTTTATTCAAAAATTTCTTGTAACATTGGCATCAGAGATTACATTTTTAATAGCCTTCTTATGCTAACAACTTTCTTTACATAGAAACTAAAAAAATTCTGGCATGTAAACGAGCATTTTAATTCTTATCATACAAATTTTACTCCTATTTTTTCATTCTTTTTGAGAAAACATTCTATGTTAGTTTTAGTATGAAATAATTAAAAAGCTATTACTTTTTTCAATCTATTTTCTCTTTATGTTTGAAATTTCTATATGCATTAAAATCAACCTGTTATCGTAACATTTATTATAACTGTAATATTTATTACCTAATTTATTGCAATGTTGATAAAAAAAGTCGCGACACTATTGATTAAATTTTTAATAATTTTAAAGAAATATTATATAAAAATAGTAATGTATGTATCAAATTTATTATAAAAGATTTTGTGAAATACTGCTGCTTATCAAAAATCTAATTTAAAAATAAACAATTTTTCTGGAAAAGTCATTAAAAATAAATATTTTAAAAAGTTGTAAGTCTCTCAAAGTACTTGTAAACCAAAAGTTTATGTATCAATTAGATAGGAATTTTCAAGCCTCTAAGTAAGTTGCAACTATAAACATGTAAACTAAATTTATTTAAAATTTCTCAAGTAGTTTCCTAAATGTACTGCGGACATGCACATATACATATACACTAAATACACACTCATAATAAGCACATGTATTTACGCAAATATAAATACTATATAAAACTCATATTCAAACTATCTGAGTTTAATATATTGAATGATAAAAACATACAAAAAAATCCTAGTCTTTTTCTTTAACAAAACAAAATACAGAATAAAATTAAAAGTAGCGCTTTAAACTATTTAAGCAATTGTATGAAAAATAAATTTTTTCGACAAGTGCTAAAATGTTTTAGAAACTTGTAAATTAATTTGAATAATACATTTGAAAAGCAATGTCTGACAGTACGCGGTATCGTTCTACTTGTGCTTACGAAAACAGTCATATGCACGTCATGAGACTAAGTATAAAATAAGTTTCAAATTTAGATATACTAACGTTTTTAGCACGCATTTGTGAGATATTCTAAGAAATTATATAACTTTGTTATAAACTATGCATTAAATCCTTTTCTGAAGTTTCTAAGTAATCCATGAAGCTAGTTTCTGCGAACTTTTACCAAGAATTGCCTGTCGGTTGCATGTATTTCTATTATTAATAACTAACTTTCTAACATTGAATCAGATCAACTTATTTCTTAATTAAAGCGTTCAAAAGCTTTGCTTTTAACAGATCAATCACAAGTTTGCAAGACTATAAGTGTTGTTAATTGATAAATTTACAGAATCTCTATACAAACGTAAGCACCATTACAAATTACTAATTTTCTTTTACGATTAATATAATTGAGAAAAACATTAATTTAAATAAAGTATATTGATTTAAAAAGCTAATATTTCCAAAATTATTAAATGTATATAAAAATTTGAATATTTTAACGTGCTTCACCACAACAAAATGTATATTAGATTATGGAGGTATAAGAAATAGATAATACGAATAACTTCCACTGCCAATCTGAACGTAACATACAATGTTATATTTATAAGTTCAATAAAATATAATTATACTACACATATATTAAATAAGGTTTTTCTATATTGTTGATTTTCTTTATAGCTTAATATACCTTTAATCTTAGCCAAAGAAATAATAATAAATAAATAAAAAAGAAAAATATGTAAATAAACCTCCAACTAGATTTAGCAAGCACATTGTTTTTTCATTTTCCATTGACGCGGAAACACATAGAAGCAGTGTCTGCACGGCCAACCGATAAACTCGTCTCCGCAACATTAATTTCGAGTGTTTTGGCTTGGCAGCCGTACGCATCAGTGGAGATCAACAAAGTTTTCAAACCAGAACACGAGGCTACAGCAGACAGACTTTCCAGAGCACGTGTAGCTACACTCAGGCTTTTCCTTCCCACAGCAACAGCCGCGGACGCCGCGCGGCGAACTATCGTGAATTCGTTAGTTCACGAGAGCGTTGCATTATTTTCAACTCTCGGGGAAGACAGAGCACACTTTATCGCTAAGTCATTCTGTCCAAATTGATTTTTAAAACTTGCCGGCCGAATTAATTTCGCCTGCTTCTAGGAGGTACACGACTCTCGTAAACTTTACGGCCGGCTATGTTTATGGGTAATTTAATTTTTATCGCGGCCTTTTGTCCAAAATTGAGAATTTATTTTTGATTGGTATTATAAAATATTAACGACCAAGCTATTCTTAGCGGTTCATTGAATTATGAATTTCTGTCACTGTTACTGAAATGTTTAATTATCTTTTGAAAGCTGCAGAGTTATGTCGAATTAAATAGTTTGAAATAAGATCGCGAATCTATGTCAATACGTTCATTATTTAATGAGTTAAGTATCTATCTATCCTTTTTCGGTTCTTTTCGAGCATGCTTTCTATAGTTTTTCATCATAATTCTTATGGCGTATGAAAGTAGATCAGTGAAAAGTACGTAGTTCTGCTAGGATAATAAGTAAATTTGTAGAAACAAAACTCTTTCGTATAATAAACAATCAGGTATTTTACCTGATAACTTAAGATACTTATATTTATGACTTTATTAATTTTAACTTTTATATTACTTTATTAAACATTTGTACGTTAATTTGGAAAGAATTGTTTTTTTTTAAATGATAAATAAAATTTAAATGTATAACCTCTGTTTAAATAATACATAACAGTTAATCTATTAAAATATTACAAATCTATTTTTCTTTGCTGCATAAATTTGTTAAATTTTAAAAATACCCCAAAATCTCTAATTTAAATGTATCATCAACATCAATTTTATAATCAATCATGAATGATATTTGTAAATCTTCAGTTTCGTATTATTGATATCAACTTCATCAAACTTGTCGATGTTCTCACCCAATGATATGCAGATCACTTCATTGTTTTTACATCGTGACAGTTTTTGCAATAATCGGAGCATCATTAAACTATTACAGATCCACGTGATTTTTTAAATTCTCCATCTTACTATACAGATGTTTCTTATACAATCGTGAGTGTATTTCTACAAATTTTCTTCCTGCAATATAAAGTGTTTAATTCCAAACTAAATTTAAAGTTGACAGTAAATCCCATAAGAATGAAGATTGACTGCTAATTATGTTGGTAATAACGTTGCTAAATTGAATGATTCTTTTGAATATTTTTTCAAAGTATTGTAACACAAATCACTGAGTATCTTGCCTTAGTAAATGCTTGTACAATCTGTTCTCCGACTAACGTAATATTTCCTTTTATACCATTACTGAATTAATTTCAGTAACCATTTCTCTTAAATTTGAGTCTTTTTCAACAATAAAGAGTTATATTACATCTGCAAAATATGTACATAAATTTTATTATACTACGTAAATTATTATATAGAAAAAATTTGCAGAAGCATATTCTTTTACCGTTTTTATCCTTTGCGGATTTAAAAAATAAAAATATAAATTGCCCTAGTTTGTACAAAAAAGTTGAATAAACCTATTTATCACTGTAGTTTGTACACCTGAGCTGAAATATTATTTTGTTATATTCTTTATTGTATTTTAGTAAAAAAACAATCCATTAACAGTATTTATAAAATCGGAATTTAATTAAATTTACTTTAAAAAATTAAACAATACATCGAAATTCATGGGATCCTTAACAATATGCAGTTTATAACATTGAATATAGAAAAAGAATGGTCGGCTGGAATTAACGGAGAGCATTAAAATATGAAAATAAAATCATTGGAACGTGAATTTTGTAGAATGTAATAACGTATTTAAAATCGAAGAAAATAGTTTTTGAATTTAAAATCAAGTTTTTTATATAATGTAAAAATTTGTAAGATTTTCAAACTTGCGCCTTATTAAGAAAAGATAATGATTCATTCGTAATTATAAAATATAAAATTTGAATTCTTTCTTGCCTATATAAAACAAATATATAAGTTTTCTGTTATTAATTTTTAATAAAATTTTATTAAAAAGCGAAGAAAATAGTTTTTGAATTTAAAATTTGTGCAAAATTAATTTATTTTATTGTTTTTTATGACACTTTCGTATTCCAATAAATTTTATATTGAAACCTAAGTGACGTAATGCAACGCACTGCTTTTAGGCATTTTCATGCTCTCATGCTACTCTGACAAGAAATTCCAGTGATCATGGTATTTTTTTACTTTTTTACTTCTATTCTACATTGATTTATCATTTGCTTTTCTATTTCATGAGGAATTTTTTTTAAATTCTAATCCTCTTATCACGAAAATCATAAAAACAATGTCCGTTTTTTGAAAAGGAGGAAAACACCCCAATTATATTGAAACGTGGATACATAAAAAGTAAAAAATTGTCTTTTACTTTAATTTTTTTAAATACCTTAGTCCGTTGAAGATCAATTATCCTCCTCCCCCAATTTGTCGGGTATGTAGATACAGCAGTTACTTTACGAATTTATATAATATAAAATTAATATTTATTTTTATTGAACTTTTGAATAATGAGACAAGTTTGTTTTATTTTTACTTCAAATATTAATTTGTAACATAATTGTGAAAACTAGTAAAGTTTATTACTGATCTTTTATAATATTGATTTTATTTTTCATTACAAATATTGATTTTTAATAGACTCTTATTAATTATTAATTTATAATCAACATATTAAAACGCATTCTAATATGTGAATTTCATTACTGTCCGAAATTCCTTCGTACAAACAGATAGATGTAACTCGCTAGAGATAGCATAGCATGACTAACCCAAATTTGAATTCCCAAATCAACTGCAGTTCATCTAGATTCAAATTAATTTCACTTATATTTTATATAATAAATTTCAATCAATTTTAATTAAAATCTAAAAGTTTAGATGTTTACATGCTTAATATTATTTTCTGAAGTGAATTTCTAGAGTTTTAAAATCAGATATTTAACGTCAATACTCTTACTAGCGATTCATTGATTTTTTGAATTGTAAAAAACTAAATTTTGTAAAAAAAATATTGAATTTGTTTACATATGCAAAAGTAAAGAGAACACGATCAGTTTCTCAGAATAATTAGTATTTATTGACTTTCAAAACTGAATAAAGTTATAAGTATATTAAAAACTGAGAGGTAAAGGCAAAGTAAAACGCAGGTACTTACTTGAAGGCATATATTTTTAGATCTATTTGTCATCGAGCAACGATGAGATGGTTAACGATATCAAAATTTTTATATTATTTTGACCTACTTGTTAGACAACTGTTAATGACCATTAATTTCCGCGCTTATTAAACAATTGTTAAATTAATACTACATCTAAAATTATTGCTCGTCTGACTACAAATGCTTGTTATCCATAGTTGCTATGAAGAAAAAACAATGCATCTTTATCAAATCATTTATAGTTACAAATAGTTATTGTATAACACTTTAAGGATTATTTAAAAACTAACAAGGAGAGGACCAGGGGTGCGGGTCATGGATCTTGCTGAAACTTTTTCAGGGGCTTCTATGGCCAAAATAA